>JBAGKK010488574.1:0-16059 GCA_037177015.1 Euceroptres primus
TCTAATTAAGAAATTAAAAAATATTATTAAGGCCCCAGTCAAATTGAAAATAATGACTGACTATATGCGCAGTTTACTGCATAGAATAAATTTCATAAATAGGAAATATATTTTATCATAAGTAGCAGTATAATATATAGTCCAGTAAATTATATACATTCAAACATTATAAAAGCCTAATGTGTCTTTCTAAAAATTTATACAACGCATCCTAAGCAGTAAAAAGCATCTATGGTCAGACAGCGATTATTTTCAATTTGGCAAGATTAATAATATTTTTTATTTTTTGACTATACAAGACATATACTACTTGTTCTTGTGAATTCACTTTGCAATTTAGAAGATGCACATTTAATTTAACTATATTATTATTGACCTTCTAGACAAATTGAGAATAATCACTGCCTGACAATATATGCATTTTACTACTTAAAATTATTTCTATAAATGAAAAATATATTTAAGTACCGTAGAGTGGGACTATTCGCACATGGTGGGGCTAACAGGTACAATATACTTTAAGTAGGTTTTTCAACATGATAATTTGAATCAAAATAATGATCTCCTAGCATAAAAGATTCAGAAGGACTTCTATTATACTGAAGATAAGGGTGGAATTCTATACGACCTCTGCACAAGTATTGAAAAATGTTTAAATATGTGGGTGCATTTTAAAAAATTGGTTAGACCTTCAAACTTTGTATCAATTTAATAGTTGAAAAGTAATAAAAAATTCTCGGTTGCTCGTTTTTTTTCAAATTTAAGTGGTAAAAGGAATTTGTTTCATAAATGCGATATAATGCTTTCATTAGTTAGTTCAAAGGTGATATATGAAAATTCGAAGATCGGCGGTACAATTCGGCTAGTTCAGCAAGTTATGCTATGCGCTGTATGCTTTTCTTTTTAAATTATTTCTTTTTTAAAAGGCTAAGTTGAAATAATATTTCACAATAATTGATAGTTTTCAAAATATAACTGTATAAAATATGAGGATACCTTTCAGAAACCTAACCTCACTTCTTAGTTTCTATTGCTTTCGATTTTGCAGCTCAATCGATGACAGAATCAAGTTTTCGTGCTGCATTTTGAAAATTTTAACATCAATTATAAGAGAAAATGTTATCTCTGAAAATTTATCTTACTGTGCATCGAGGAACATTATTTTAATCTGCAATGATATTATTTTGATCTAAAGTGGATAGTTTATTCTATTGTCACAGTCTTTTGTTTTTCTATTTCTCATTTTGCTGCCGATTAAAATGATACCCTGGGATTTTCTGTGCTGTAATTATTATTAGACTGCGCTTCCGATTTAAGGTCGGTTTCGGGGTTGGCCTGAATGGCCTCGGCCTTAAATTGGAAGTCTCTAAACTTAAACAAGTCAGGGCTGTGATTTTTGTCACGAGTGAAAAATATTTTTTAAATATAAATTTAATTTAACGTTTAATTTACTCTTGAGTTTGATTTAGTTATTATTTCTGAATTATTATGCATAACGCCTAACCAAAACACTGAAAACGAACTAATGCGAACCGATAGAATTCTCCGCGTAGAGTACTGCACCACTACTGTGCACTTTCTCGTCCCCTTGAATCCCTCCCCCATAAAAAAATTCCTGAAACCCCAATAATGGAGGTCCCTTAAATGGTAGAGCAGTGTATTTTAATATAAGCTAATTTTTTTGCTTCCAGGAGAAAATTTTTATCAGTTAAATTATAGATTACAGATCACTCAAATTGCTTATTGGTGATGACCAGTAAATTAAATGTTTAGTTATGGGCTTAGAATCTTCGCTGGATGTTAAACAAATTATAGATGCTTCTAAACGTATATTTCGTTAATATTAATGTTCATGTTTAATTGTTTTATTTTTTTCTGTTTGATAAATCTCAAACTAATCTGAATTTCTTAATTAAACTTTTTTTATACTTTATCATCAGAAAGTATTCTGAAATAGTTAGATAATAATTCTAAATGGTACTTTAGTATTAAAAAATTGTTTTATTCATTTAAAACATAGAAAATAAAAGTTGTATCTATTTAGAAGATCGGCAGTACAGAAAGGTACAAATTTTCAACAATGATAATTAGTAAGTAGAAAATGATTTAAAAATCTAAGAATAATTGATTTCTCTTCAGAATTGATTCCTCTGTCTATAAAAACGAAAAAGCTGAAAAAAATTTTCTTGTGTGTAAAATTAAAGAAACCTCGAAGAAACGTAAAAGTTGTACCTAAATGCCCCACTCTACGCTATTTATAATATTTTATAAAATTAATTATGATAAATTATAGCTAATTAAAATTATAATATTTTATAATATTGGACTACATATTATACTACTACTTATAATAAAATATACCATGTATTTACAGAATTCTTTCTAAGTAGTAAAATCCGCGCATGGGCCGGCAGTGAATACTTTCAATTTGACTAGGAGATCTATAATATTTTCTATTTTTCTAATGAGAACAATTATAGGCGTATGCACGGCTTTTAAAACTGTTCGGCTACTTACATTTATAGTCAATTTTATTAGAAAATTGACTTCAGAGTCTGACTAAATATGAGAGCTTCTAGTTACAAGATATTGTTAGACAATTATTATTGTCAGACATTGTTAAAAATATTATTAATGACCTAGTGAAATTGAAAATAATAGCTCTCTAATCATAGACGAATGTTACTACTTAGAATGAATTATATAATTATGCAATAAGATGCATTTTGTTATCATAATGTTTGACTATTTGTATATTGTACTGCTATTTATATAAAATATATTACGTATTTATAGAATATATTCCAAGTAGTAAAATACGTTTACGGTCAGGCAGTGATTATTTTCAATTTTACTAGAACAATAATAGACTGCTCTTTCACTTTGTGTACATCCCATATATGGGTTCCAGGAATTTTTGCTGACGGTGAGGGGTCCAAGGGGACGAGAAAGCTGAGCTGGGAGCTCAGCTTTCTCATAAATACTCGCAAGTACCGTAGCCTCAAAGCGGATAATTTCGTCAGTTCGCTTCAGTTCGTTTTCAGTGTTTTGGTTATGCGTTATATATAATAATTAATACATAATAACTAAATAAAACTTAAAAGAGTAAAGTAAACGTTAAATTAAACTTATATTTAAAAAATATTTTTCACTCGTGACAAAAATCAAACAGAAACAGTATATACGGCCCTGACTTGTTTATGTCAGGGCCGTATTAAGTCCAAGGCTATTGCAGGCCATCCCGAAACCCGACTTAAATCGGAAGAGCAGTGTATTTTTTAAACGTCTGACTATTTACGCCTCCGACTGCTTTTCTTTGTGAATATATTTTCTAAGTAGAAATACAAACATTAAAGAAGCCTAATGTATCTTTCTAAAAATTTATACAATTCATCATAAGTAGTAAAAATTGTCTACGATCAGACAGTGAATATTTTCAATTTGGCTAGATTAACAATATTTTATAAATGTCTGACTATGCAATACATTTAGTACTTGTGAATTCATTTTGCAATTTGAAAGATACGCATTTAATTTAAGGGATCAGTTTGGGTTTATCGTACATATTTTGAAGAATTTTTTTTCATGCTGAAATTTATTTTTACATTTCGATCTTTTCGTACATAAAAATACAGGTTTTAAAGTAGTAGAAAATTTTTTTTAAATTTTTAAATTGATTTATCTTGGTGATCTGACCGCCTGAACTAAGCTCAGCTTGTTCCTGGCCGACATGAAATCTGGACTTTGGAGCATCTGAAAACAAAAAATCGAGTATTTCATTAAAAAGTAGAGTTGTCGCTATAGTTGGTAGTAGAATTTTTTACCCCCGATGAAAAATTTTACTACCAACCATAGCGACAACTCTAATTTTTAATAAAATACTCGATTATTTGTTTTCAGAAGCTCCAAAGTCCAGATTTCATGTCGGTCAGGAACAAGCTGGGCTTAGTTCAGGCGGTCAGATCACCAAGATAAATCAACTAAAAAATTAAAAAAAATTTTCTATTACTTTAAAACCTGTATTTTTATGTACGAAAAGATCGAAATGTAAAAATAAACTTTAGTATGAAAAAAAAAATCTTGAAAATATGTGCTATAAACCCAGACTGATCCCTTAACCATATTATTATTGATCTAGTCAAATTGAGAATAATCACTGTCTGACCATATATGTATTTTACTACTTATAATTACTTCTATAAATGAAAAATATATTTGAGTAGCAGTATAAAATATAGCCATTATAATAGCCTAATGTATCTCACTAAATATGTATTAGTAAATATGTTCTGCTACTTATTTATTCTAACATAAGTAGCAAAATGCATATATACCCAGACAGAGATTATTTTCAATTTGACCAGACATCGATAATATTTTCTAATTTCCTAATTAGAAAAATTATGAACGTATGTACGACGTTTAAACATGTCTATCTACGACAAGTACGACTTACACACAATAATAGTCAAATTTATTAGGAAATTTACGATGTATCTAACCATAGACGTATTTTACTACTTAGGATGAATTCTATAAAAATGTACACGGCAAGTTTTATAATGTTTGACTATATATTATGCTGCTACTTAAATATATTATCTATTTATACAAGTCATTATAAGTAGTAAAATGCGTATAAGGACAAACAGTGATTATTTTCAATCTGAATATCAGGACATCAATAATATTTTCTAATTTTCTAGTGTCAAAATTAACATCCAACATTATGAACGATTGTATTAATTAGAATAATTATAAAAACTATGTATGACTCTTACTATTTACACACGATTACAGTCAATTTTTTTTTAGGAAATTGACTTCAGTGTCGGACTAAATAGAAAGAGATTTTTAAAAATATTATTGATCTATTCAAATTGAAAATAATCATTATCTGACCACAGACGAATTTTACTACTTAGAATGAATTCTATAAATTCATGGTATATTTTATAGTGAGTAGCAGTATAATATTTAGTGAAACATTATAAAAGCCTGATGTATGTTACTAAGTATTTATAGAATTAATTATAAGTAGTAAAATGTATCTGTGTCCAGACAGTGATTATTTTCAATCTGACCATCAGGACATCAATAATATTTCAAAGAGTGTCTGACTATTTAAACCTTTTACTTCTTTCTCTTATTAACATATCTTCTAAGTGGAAATAGTCTTAAATAGTCAGACAACTGATTTTAAAAATTTCACCATCATATTTAAAACCAACTATATTTTTATATTTCTTACAACGATAGAGCAACAGAATATATATTTGATAATAAGTAGTAAAATCCGTTTATAGTCAGCCACATACATTGTTTCAAATCCCTGAGAAATTCGAAAGCAATCGTGTTATGTAATCGATGTGAGTTTTTAAAAAATAAGGAAAATCCATAATTTAACAACTTTTTAACAAGAAAAAACTTATCGAACGCAAGAAAATCTTATCAAAAGTATGAGGGCAATTTTCCGAATGCGACAAAGAATCTTGTAGCAGTCGTGGGTGCAGCATTTCTTGTTTGCAGGACGGATTTGGATTGTAAAGTGGAGGAAGAACTTTTTTCTTGCTTTCACTCTCACCCTCCCCTCCTTTTACTTTTTCAGACTGCATTCCTCGTGTCTCGCAAAGTTTACATTTAAATTTACAATCTCCTGGCGCTGTTCCTGCGAAGTGCTTTCGGTAAATTGATTTGCAGTATAACTCAGGTCCTTGCAGGATTCTAGAGAACTTGAAGAAGCAGCTATATCGCTGTTGGAGGGGAGGTGAGGTAAAGTTAGGTGGAGGGAAAATGGGAGAGGAAATGTAAAATACGAGTTGATCTGCCGTGGTAAGCGATTTCCGCTTGGCTGAGTGACATCGACTGCAGCACCTCGTAGACATTTCCACCTTCCCTCACTTCATGTTTTGCTTTATACCCAAAAGGAGTCAATGGCAGAATATTCAAATTTTCATAAATTTAACGTCATCAGTCAAGTGCATCTTTTCTTCGCCAAGGAGTACATTTAAATAATGATATTGGTTAAAATACTTCAATTTTATTCCTTCAAGTTCAATTAAATTTTAGTGCATGCCGCTCTATCCCAGTTTTAATCGTGCGCGCAGCCACAGACATTTCACACTCTGAAATTCGAGGGTACGATTAGGTCCTTGGAACAAGACCGGCCAAATTGCATCCGAGTTCATCTTAGTAACTTCAGACTTAAGAGAGACGCAAGTAAATTTCACTCCCTTCGTTAAGGCGTATTTTAGTGTACTCAAACATATGAAATCGGAAATCGACAAGGTTGTTAATATACATATAAAGTTTAGAAATAGCCTTTCTCTAAATTGTATCTCACAGCAGTTAATTAATTTTTCTTTAAGTAGCATTCTAAAAACATTCACTTTATATACAAATGAATTTTGTACTCTTCAATAATAAACCATGCGTTTAAAAAAGCACAGCTGAAGCAGATGAGAAAACTTTTTAACTAAAGTTTAAATTTACGTATATAAACAGAAATGTTTTTTCTTCTTTTGCTGTTCACTTACCTTTGCTTTATAATTTTTATATGTGGAGAAACGCAACGTTCCCGTCTAATTAGTCCCTGCCTGAAAATGAGTAGGCCTCGCGGGCTTTGTTTATACTATAAAGCGTTCTAATTACTATAATATAATCAGTGGCCTTTGCATATCCCTTATGAGTTGCATAAACTGCTTGACCTCAGTCGCCAATAAACTAGATCTTGTCAAAACATATTTCTGAGGCGGTAAAAAGCTTTTATGAAATAATTTGAATAATTTGGCAAAGTTAAAATAATATTTAGCAGATATAAAAGCACTTAATATATAATTAGTTACTTTTCCAGTGAGCTTGCACCAATTCTCTCTTCTGAAAGTATCCGATTTCTTTGAATAAACCTTGAAACTCAATTTCCCTAATATCAAACTTCGGTGGGAAAATATTGGTCTTTTATTAATAAAGTTCGAAATCCAATTAAGGGAGTAAACCTAGGTTATCAGAGGATATTACACTCGCCTTTTATACCAATTTTTAATTCCTTAATGAGAACGATAGAAGCATCGATGTTTTGACGTCGGTCTCCCTTGAGAGACGACGTTACGTATATCGAATTAGGCCTCCAGCTTCCTGCTTCCTGTACGAGAAAAGTAGACTATAGAATTACTGGACCGAAGATTACCAAAACTAATTAGTCTACGGTTCGAGCAGAGAGATGCTTTTGCGCACGTAATAGCTGGTTACCGAGCTACTCGTCTTTTTGTTGCAGGTGCGAGGGTGGTTGGCTTCAACTCCAGGGAGGAGCTCGAGTTTGCGGTCGCAACGAACGATTCGACCCACCGATCGTTCTATTTTCCGACAAGTCTGTAGCGATTTTACATATGCAGTAAGTACACACTATATAATAAAAATAATATCACTATGATTCAATTTTACTTATTCATAAGCCTCTGTTTAATTGTAAATCAAAAGAATAAGGTTTTCAAAAAAATCATGAAAATATACACTACCGCGTTGTGCGACCACCAGTTTTTCAATGATTACTTAATTTTCCCTAAGTTTAGTAATATTGGAGCTAATATTTTTTCTTTCAAATAGGTTGAAATCTTCCGAAATTCCGCGCAAAATGAGCCTGGATAAAGTCTTTTTCTCAATTCTGTCACATGATATTGCAAACATAATGCAAATTTTAATGTTTTTTTAAGTTTTTAATAGCTTTTCAAATAATAAACATTTTTCAATGTTCTTTGGTTTATTTTAAACACAAACTTTTATAGAGTCGTGTTGATGTAGTAGCATAAGTGTACAATTTTTTTCTTGCATTTTGGAAGAAACTAAACTTGAAACAAAAATGTTGGAAAAATTCAAAGACGTCTCATCTGTGGGAAAATAATGATAAAAATCAAGTGAATTTGTATTTAAAGCAACGATCGTTACTTTCTTTAAGTTTATGCCAGAGTATTCATTTAATAATAAAATCTTTAAAAGGAATAAATTTAAATACAATGTTCATCTTTGATTGATAGTTTTTATTTCAAAACTTTTAAAAAGTAAGTCAATTCACACCGGTAAATTGTATTAGTTAAAGTAACGACGTTGCTTTACAGTTCCTAAGAAATAGTACTGTAACGGTAACTTAGTGAAAAGTAACTATTTACCGTTATAGAATACAGCATGAAAAAGTAACTAGTCGTTATAGTTGCATCAAGAAAAAGTAACGAGTTACCGTTATAGTTATATCGTGAAAAAAACTACCCACCGTTATTTTTAACGAAAGTAACTCGTTACCGTTACAGTAACTGCCTAAAGCAACGATCGTTACTTTTTCGTTACTTCTTTTTTAATTTCATGTCACACTATTCATAGTCGTATTCAATTGATATTTTTTATATAACAACTTTCAAACAGTAAGATGGAATTCAATACTGCTTAATAAAATCTTTTATTAATTTTCAATACACATTAACTGTATTTTTAACTGCAACGGTACTGCAACTCATCACAGTTACGTGGAAATTGTAACTAGTTACCGTTACTGTTAATTTTTGAACAAAGTAACGACGTTACGTTGCAGTTCCTAAAAAAAGTAACTGTAACAGTAACTTCGTTCAAAATAACTCGTTACTGCCTAACACTGTATATTTTACTAAAATATATTTTACAGCAAAAAAAATATTTAAATTTTTCCAAATTTTTAGTTTCAACTGTAGTGTAAGGAACCCAATTGAGTGTCCCATGCAAGAACAAGACGTAGATTCATTCTAGCGCGGCGGAGTTGGGCCCTGGCGACCAAAAATCCAAACTAGAAATTTTTAATTTTAAAACATATATTGCCTTAGAGAATTACATTACGCATCTTTTTTTTCTTTACAAGAAAATCGTATTTTTTCTATTTTTTTAACAAATTGCAAAAAACAAGTTTTTTTAAAAGCCAATTTTTAATTCAATTTTTGTCTTCAACTCGTACTCAAATCCACAATTTTTGAAATTTCTTTATAAAATTTAGAGGTACTATTCCTCATAGTATTCTTGTTATGACAATTAGAGATAAAACTTTTAATCTTTATTTATACCAATATAAAAAATTATTTTCTAATCTATTGCATAATTCGTTCCACAAAATGTTTAAGCGTTTCGTTTATCGAGGAAAGTTTGAGCAAACAAAAACTTCCTGTAGAGAAGTTGTTCCAAAAAGTATAGAGAAGTTTTCTGCAAAGGTTTTTCTGAAGTAAATTAGGTAAAAAATGATAGGTAAAAAACTGTGAACGCTAAACTTTAAGCGTGCGACTGATCTTCCAAGCGTGAATTATGCCAAGTCGGGACGTCTTGCCGTTTAGACGAATAATACGGGAGTCAGAGTTAAAAATAAATAATAACACTTTAATTGACATAAAATGTATCAAATTTTAATTCATTAGCGAATAATTATATTCATAATTTATATAAATATTCAACGAGATCTTTGTAATCACAGGCTTAAGTTACAGTGCTGATTATAAAATACTTTGACAGGGCTTAGTCCACATTTAATTTACATTATACTGTAATCCGCTCTTAGGAATGTTAAGTTCACATTATTCCTCATCAGATAACACAGAATCATCCACTTCTTGAATTGTTGTAATCGACGCAAAGTAATCCGTGAAAAATGTTTGACCTTTAGGAGAAAGATATTTAAGTAAGCTTTTCACGTCATTCATTTTAGCTTTTGTGAGACCGACTTTTGGAGAGGCAATCTTTTCCATGTCTTTAAGTTTAATGCTTGGTTTAATAGTAAACAAAGAAGGATTTTCGTCATTATAATTATCCAAAAGCTGAACATTGCCGTTTGGTGAATATTTAATTACACAAGCCTGGCTGATTCTCATAGCTTATGGAATTTGTACGTTTCCCTTAAAAGATTTTTCAAAATGATTAATTATATCATTATTATATCAATTATGTCATTGCACCGCTGTATAATGCAAGACTTCCCGACTCGGCATAATACACGCATGGAAGATCGGTCGCGCGCTTAAAGTTTAGCATTCACAGTTTTTCACCTATTAATTTATTTCAAAAAAGCCTTTACAGAAAACTTCTCTATACTTTTTTGAACAACTTCTCCACAGAAAGTTTTTGTTTTCTCAGATATTCCTCGATAAACTAAACGCTTAAACATTTTGTGGAAAGAATTATCCAATAGCTTAGAAAATAACGTTTTATATTGTTATAAATAAAGATTAAAAGTTTTATCACTGTCATAAGAAGAACATTATTATTTCAGGATAATAAAGTTTTTAAGGTTGTTTTGATCTTAAAGTTTATTTTACAACTAAGTAGATCTTAAGAAATAGACCCCATAGCCAATGAAATATTATCAACGATATTATATCAGTTTAATTCTACTACCATTTTTACATATAATATGTATGTTAATTATCCACTGCAACTATGTACATGTCGTAAATTAATTAAATTAAATTTGGTTCTTGGGATTCCAATAACTAGGCCAGAGATGCCAAAAACTGGTGCAAAACTGTTTGCAAATTGTTTGCAAAATGCAACGCAAAAATTCCATAATTACGCTAATAAATTCTTGATATTTCATAGGATTTTACCTTCAAAATAAGCAGGTCATTAATAAATGTTTATGTCTTAAAAAGTTATTTATAATTTAAGAACATTTTTGAATTTGCAATATTTTTGCAACATCCTGTTACAGAATTTAAGAAAATGTATCTCTAATATTATTAAAATTAAAAGAACTGAAGTAATCATCGAAAACCTAGAGGACGCACAATTCTGTCACATGATATTGAAAACATAGTGCTAAGTTTAAAGTTTTCTTAAGTCTTAAACAACTTTTTAAATAATAAACATTTTGGAATATTTTTGGGTTAATTTTAAACAAAAATTTCTATAGAATCGTAAGAATGTATTAGCATAAGTGTTCAATTTTTTCTTTCATTTTGTAAGAAGCTAAACGTGGAACAAAAATGTTGGAAAAATTCGAAAACGTCTCATCTCTAGGAAAATAAGGATAAAAATTAAGTAATTGCGTAATTTAAGTAACTTTTACAGAAACATAATAATGACTTATGTCATATATTTTCCTAAAATATATTTCTCCGTAAAAAAATATTCAAATTTTTCCTAATTTTTAGTTCCAACGGTTTACAAAATGCAAGGAAAAAATTCATAATTGCGCTAGTAAATTTTTGCTATTTCCTTGTAATTTACCTTCAAAATGAGTCGAAGAACATTGCAAAATATTTATTATTTAAAAAGTTATTAGTGAATTAAGAAAATATTGTAATTTTTAATATTTTTCCAATATCCTGTTACAAGATTGATGAAATAACTTTATCCTCGGTTCATTTTGCACGGAATTTTGATATGTTTCAGCTTATTTAAGAGAAAAAAATATTATTAAAATTAAGAGTACTTAAGTAATCATCAAAAAACTGGTGATCTCACAAATTTGACCGGTAGTGTATGTGAAAATACACCTTATTTAAAAAAAATGATAATTTCTCTTAATCAGAAATTTCAAACAGAAAAATGTTTCAAGGATTTATTTGAACGAATTTAAAAACAACTTGTGGTAACCTTGGTGATTGGACTACCTAAATCAACTATATTTCTCTTTACTTAGTTCATTAATTAAATTCCTTTAATTTTGCCGATCATTATTTTTCCGAATACTCTTTATAATAAGGAAAATTATTTTAAAACTTGCAAATTGGTAAATTCTAAATAGTCAAATATTCCAGAGGCAAATTGAGACTGTCCGGACTGCAGTCTAAACGTAGAAGAAATTAGAATAATTGATTGACACATAGTGTTGGTACACGTGGAATAGAGAAACGTAGCAGTATAAAAAGTTAAGCACATGACTATTGAAGCAGTCAACATTTATTTTGGCCTCCAGAAGTACTACAGCTTGTTCCTTTAAATCGAATACTCGTTTGAAATTCATGTGCTTCACCTCAGACACAGAATTAGAATGAATGCAAAGTTTGCGCAATAGAATAAATTACAGTCAAGGAAAAATAAACTCGATCAATTGGCTTTTTCTGTTAAGTACATAAAATACCTACACTACCGTCAGAAATTGTTAGAACACCTGTTTTTTAGCAGTTGCTTAAAGTTCTCTAATTTTTATAATATTTAATTGAAAATTTTTTCTCCAAAATAGTACCAAAGCTTATAAAATTCTGCGTCTAATAAGCCGAAGGGGAAGTTAAAATCTCCCTTTCATAAAAAGATATTGCCAAAAATCTTCAAATTTCGATGTTTACAAAAATGTTAAAAATTCGGAAAAAATTAATTATTTTTAAAAGCCCTTAGTCTCATTTTAAAGATATATGTTCATAGTTTTTATGTACGCTGTTTAGATATTTTTAAAATTATTTTCTTAGTTTCTGCCATAGGCTCAAACTTGTACAAAAAAATTGTAAAAATTGAAATATCCATAGTTATTTACAAGGATTTTTTTAAAATCAAAATGTAAAAATAAATATTTTCGGAGTTATTAACTTTGAAAATATCGAAATTTGAGGTTTTTTGGCAATATCTTTTTATAAAATACAGATTTTAGCTTTCCCTTTGGCTTATTAGACGCAGAATTTTATTAGCTTTCGTACTATTTTAGAGAGAAACTTTTCAATCGAATATTATAAAAATTAGAGAACTTTAAGCAACTGCTAAAAAACAGGTATTCTAACAATTTCTGACGGTAGTGTATATGCAATTTATTTTGTACCTGTTTTACATTCCCGTTAAAATAAGCGTGTCACTTATCGTCTTTTGTTCAGATATATAATATTTTTCAATGCCTTTTTGATTTAAAAAATTGCCTTCAATGCGAAAATTCACTTTGAATTCCAATATAATGGAAATAGGAAAAATTATTCGGAAGGTATCAGAATGAAAACTTTATAAAATTGAAAGTTACTTCTTTCTAATAACTTGAAGGATATTGCTTGAGTCTGTCAGGTGTCAGGCTGGAAAGATGGGGTCGACTGAACGATGAAATTTATATAACTTGAAAAGTTGAGTGTAATGTGGCAAACCGACGGTGCGCGACTGGCATAAATATGTCAGAAAATGATATATGATCTTTAGCCTTCTACTCAGAGCCCTAGAATCTTTGTCTTCAATAAAAGATACTGAAAATCTAGACGCTAAGGAGTCATGCTTTCTGCCGTAAATTGAAATTCTGATTCTGGGAAGACAAAAATGAAAAATGGCGATAAAACGAGAATTCGCGAATGTTGACTGCATCTTTCTCTCATCCAAGTAAGAGCTGCTTGATGCCAAATTTGAGAATGGATATTGCCAAAAATTCCAGAGTTGGATTTTTATTTGTGTCTGACCTACAAAAAATGATATATACTCGCTTTTGAAAAAAAGTACCAAATGTTAAAGAAGATAATCTACAGAATTACAGGTCTTTTTTACTACGCGATGATTTTTTAGTATGTGATATTTATTACACACAATTAATTTTTTATAAAGCTAATGTGTTGCAACATTTCTTCTCGAGCCTTTAAGACTTCACGATAAGATGTGATCTAGTTGTAAGTTATAAACTTACCCACTCTTTTACACCAAAGCAGAGCAGGGTTACTGTAGTTAACGAGGAAAATATCGATTTCTTCATTCACTTGATTCCGCGCCATTGGCAGCTACAGCATGCATAAAAAGGAAAGTTTACCACCATGAGAGAAAGAAAATCACCAATGAGTATTTATGAGGGCATTAAATTTTCTCTTGTGAACGTAAATATCACATAAAGCAAGATGAAAAGTATTATAAATCAAGTCTAATACTGATTTTTATAAATTAACCTTAAGAAGGGTTGTTTAATGAAATGAAATTCATATTTTTCAAAGTTATAAGAAGTATAAATTTCGTTTCGCGTACAAGAAAAATCTTTCTATCAATGGAACTATACATCTTTATAAATATCATCTGCTATTACTAAGTTTCGCTCGACGAAAAAGAAAAAAAAGCTAATCCCATCCGCTAAAAAATTCAATTTTATAAATTTATTACTTAGAACCAAGCCAGTTGTTACCTGGCATTAGTGCCTTTCTTCCGCCTCCATTACTAAATTACTTTCAACGGTAAAACTTTTCGCGTAATAATGACGAACATCAGAATCGTTTATCGTTTTCGCTGCATTTATTTGTATTCGCCGATGAAAAACTCACGAAACAAGTGCAGTTTGATCCCTCTTTATTACCTCCTTTTAATTTCAAGTGCAATTATGGAAAGTGCATAACCACCTACAACAGCATTTTTTATTAGCTCATAATATTGGAGCAACGAATTGTTTTTCATTTTATTGAAAATCGATTTTGTAACTGTGATAAGCTTTTAAAAGCTCTATTGTACATTTTACTTTCGTAAATACTTCAATATGCAGATTAAATGTTTATGAAAATGGAAATATCTTCTTTTCTATCAAAATGTATATAATAACATTTACTAAAATATTTGAAATATTTCAAGTGGCAAAAGTTTAACTTCTGTGAATGTTGGAAAACTGGGATGATTGCTTCACAATGATTTGATAATTTACTCACTTTCTCGAACAGTTTACGAGTTTCAATCTCGCAATGTATTTCCTTGGCTTGCTCTCTACAATAGATAAATTAAGTGAAAATAGCTGTGGAAATTGGCAGCACTCCATTTTGGCAAGAATTGTCATCCGACAATATACCGATACTGAATTAGTACGGAAGCAAGGAAGAATTTGAAATTGAAGGGAGTACAGAGGAATCACTTTGCGAGCGGATGTATGGAAAAGTATAAAGCATGATTCAAAAGTAAAATTGAAATTCACTGTTATTGAATTACTTAGATACATTACTGGTCAAAATTGTACGATCACCAGTTTTTCGATGACTACTTAAAGTTACTTAATTTTAATAATCACAGTAAATTATAAGGTATTAAAAAAGTGTTGCTGATTATTTCGAGATTAATGTGAAATGAAAAAAAAAACCTTCAATGCACAACTTCACGTTGGTTCGTGTCAACTGTCAGTTGAAATTGTTTAAATGTGGATTTTTTTAAGAACCGAGGGATTAAAGCGTTGCAGTTTTAATTTATACAATCGGAGATCAAAATTATATCTTAGGATTTTGTCAATTCTGCAACAGGATATTGCAAAAGTATTTCAAATTTCAATATTCTTTTAAGTGATAAATAACTTTTTAAATAATAAACATTTTTCAACGTTCTTCGGCTCATTTTGAAGGTAAATTACAAAGAAATAGCAAGAAGTTATTAGCGTAATTATGGAATTTTTTCCTTGCATTTTGCAAACCGTTGGAACTAAGAATTGGAAAAAATTTGAATATTTTTCTTTTTTCATATATTTTAGTAAAATATATGACATAAGTCATTATGATGTTTCGGTAAAATGCAAAATTTTATTAACGTAATTATGGATCTTTTTCCTTGTATATTGCAAACAGCGTTGGAACTAAAAATTTGGAAAAATTTAAATATTTTTTCTACTGAGAAACAAATGTTAGTAAAATATATGACTCAAGTAATTATGATGTTTCTGTAAAAGATACTTAAAATACACATTTACTTGATTTCGCTTCCTCCTAAAGGAAGCTTTATATGGATGAAAATTTTCGAATTTTCAAAAATCGAAAATAATCTTTTAATGATAACTCACAACAAAATTATACTAGGGTCACAGGGTCAAGAAATTTGATGAAGTTATAGTCACAGATAATGCCTAAATTTTAAGAGGTTTTAAACCAGATTTGATAAGATGAAACATGTTTTTCGGTTTTGTATTTTTCTCAAAAATCGTTTTAGATGCTATTTTTTTTTGAAATTTTCATTATATTATAGAAAATTTTCTCTGAATTGGTAGAATTTACTAAAATACATCCCTTTCCACCAAAAAAGATTAATAGTAATTGATTGAATATCTTGATATAACAAAAAGTAAATTTAAAAAATTCGAAATTATCAATAATTTTTATCACAGTTTTAACAGTAAAAACAGACTCTCTATTGTCAATTTTTTCAAACATTCGG
>JBAGKK010488585.1:0-16058 GCA_037177015.1 Euceroptres primus
AGGTGGCCAACTTATCGAAGAAAGATCCTATTAAAGTCAATGCAAGTTTTCCGGTTCCGTGAAAACCAGTCCAACTTGAACAGGTGGCCAGGTTACAAAGGTGGTCAACTTCACAGGTTTTACTGTAATATATTTCTGCAATTTTTTCCCTAGTACCTGCAACAGGCTAAAGTAAGTACAAAAAATCGTAAAAATTGAAAAATGTATAATTACGCGCTAGAATTTTTTTAAGTTCAACATACGGAAGTCGCGTTAAAAATTCGAAACACCGAAGAATCTAACTCACGACGACGACCCAAGGTACTTAGCTTTTACAACCCCAGTACTGTGTAACGAGTGAGGTATAGTTGCACAAACCCCAATCACAAAGATAATTTATTCCTTGATTCGTTCGGCATTGACATTCAAAAAAAGGATAATAAATAAATTTCGAAAATTTTCAAAAATCTCGAAAGTTCCCAAAATTTTTAACATTTTTGAAAATTTTTGAAATTTTGGAATTTTTTGAGAATTTTGAAAATTTTGAAAATTTTTGAAAATGCGTGCATATATGCAACTATACTACGCGAGTTGCACACACTATTATTCAACACCAGTGCGAGGAATATGATGTTGGTGGCCGTGGAGAATTGGGGGGGGGGGTCCAGGACTGCGTCTCCTCGATGCAAAAAATGCATACATTCAATAAAATAATAATAATAATAAACAATATCAAGATGTTTGTTAAAATCAATTATTTTATGATTACATATTTCAATCATATCAATATTAGTTGTCACTTTTTTTGCACTCACTAGTTGCATTTATGATACAAAACAAACTATTGTTGACGTCTTGAAGATGATAACGTTAGAAATTTCTCTCGATAAAAATGTAGTACATTAGACTCATAAGAGAGGGCGTTACGAATGCAGCAGGTTAGTTTCGTCGTGAAAACGTGAATGTGCGTGCGTTTGTTTCATGAAAACACGGGGAAGTGTGCAATTTTTCTTACTAAAACACGGAGAAGAGTGCGGTCATTGTAGAAAGAATGCTCTTCGCACGGCGTGTGCAATATGCCACAGTGCGCACGGAAAACCGCTGTGAAATATGGCATATTCCGTGCATGCGTGATGAAAAATATTTTGGATTCGTGAAGTATATGCATGTGAAATAACCGTTCATATGTCGGAGGCTAACTTTACACGAGTTGCTTTTTCTGACCAATTCAGGAAAACATAAAGATCTAACTGCTAGTATTTCTGAAAAATGCATGAATTCTCCATAAAAAGTTTTGTAAATTTTACTAAAATTTTCTCCCTGATACTGTTTTTAAGAGTTACTGATGGCACAGGAATTTTTTCAGGAATTTATGATTTTTTTAAAAAAAAAGTTATAGAAGATTTACAGAACTTTCTGCGCATGGGGCAAAATTCGCCAAGTGTACGCGCCTAAAATTTTGTTGTCCCCAATCTTATTGAAATTCTACTAAATTGTAGTATTAGTACACCTCTTTGAATTCTGTACAGTACAAAGGATTGTCAAGATACAGGGACTCAATTTTTTGACGTTTTACCCTACCCGCATACTTTCAAATATTTATAACTTCTGCTATAGTTATTCGATTTAGTTTTTATATGAGAGTTTTGGAAAGGCTTTTTCTGAATTTTGCAACAAAACTAACCATTTTGTACAAGATAGCTGTATAATTTAACCTTTATTTTGCAATTTGAAAAATATTTTTGAGTTTTTCTCCAAATGCGAACCTTTTTATTTTCCTCAAAATAATTCAAAAAGAAAGCTTGATTCTTTCCCTTCAAAATCATCATAGGCTGAAAATAGGATGGAAGAAATTGGTTATCGTACAGATGGTTCTAAACGCACAGATACCTCGCGCCGATTAGCTGAAGCGCTGTGCTAGACGTACTGTAGTCAATTTTCCGGTTTCGCTTTTATTGACGTTCATCAGTACTACGTAAATTACTATTTGCAGAAGACCGAAATGTATTTACAAATTTAAAGTTACATATATATTTACAGTATTTAAATATTTATATGTTTACAATACTAGCTCATTTTGCTAAAAGAATTTCGACATAGTTGTCGTTGCAGAAAAGTAATAAATAATAATAAATTATTCGGGCAGCTTTTTGGTGTGAGTCCTTTTGCCTCTTTCAATTCGGGGTGCTTTTTGATGTCAGTGCCCTCGCCTCTCACAATGATGCTATCGACAATGGAGTTTATTATTGCATGTCACGTGTGCTTCTCTTTATGTAAGTGAAATGTAATAATAAACTCAATGGCCCATAGAATCATTGTGAGAGGCGAAAGGACTTATATCAAAAAGCACCCCAAATTATGAGAGGCAACGGAACTCACATAAAATGACCCGCCGCATCGTAGAAGGGGGTACAAAATTTCTTGTTCCGAGCACAAAAGGCTCCTTACAACGTAAGTATTACAATTTTGAACATAATTTTTGAAATTATCCAAGAAAATTAAGTACTCTAAATAAATTCCCAAAAATAAAAGTTCAAAAAAATTGACAAAAGCGGTGAGGCCATTGCGCTTGGACCAAGAAATTTTATACCCCTTCTACGATGTGGCTGTTTAATTGTGAGAGGCGAGGGGACTCACATCAAACAGCACCCCGAATTTTGAGAGGCAAGGGGACCCACATCACGAAGCACCCCGAATAATTTGTTATTATTTATTACTTTTCTGCAACGACAACTATAACGAAACTCTTCTAGAAAAATGAGTTAGTACTGTAAATACAGAAATATCTGAATACTATAAAAATGTATACTGCTGTCCAAAAGTATAACCTAGTAAATAACATTTGCCGTAGAAGTTCTTTTCCCGTGCACGTATACCAGAAAATAGTCCCTGCGGCAAATGTCACTTACTAGGTTATACTTTTGGACAGCAGTATATATGTAACTTTGAATTTGTAAATACATTTGGTCTTCTGCTAATAGTAATTTACGTAGTATTCATGAACGTCAATAAAAGAGATACCGGAAAATTGACTACAGTATGTCTGGCGCAGCGCTTCAACTAATCGGCGCATAGTACCCGTGCGCTTTTAAGACCTTATGTAAGGCAACTAATTCCTCCCATCCCATTTTCAGCCTAGGATAATTTTTTTAAAAATATAAGTTTAATTTAACGTTTACTTTACTGTTAAGTTTTATGTAGTTATTATTTATGAATTATTACACATAACGCATGACCAAAACACTGAAAACGAACTGATGCGAGCGGACGGAATTCAACGCGTAGACTACTGCATCACTATTGCGCACTTTGTTGCTACGCTACTTGCGCGACACCGCTGAGCTCCGAGTTCAGCTTTCCTCGTCCCCTTGGACCCCTCGTCAACAAATTAACACACTAATGTATAAACTGCTTCCTCGAAGGCCTATCCCGGGCGGCTTTCAACAGCGATTTCAGTGTATTTCGAAGAAAATAAAAAGGGTCGCATTTGGAGAATACTTTTGGAATACATTTGGAATACATTTGGAAAATACTTTTAAAATTGAAAAATGAAGGTCAAATTCGTTTTTTTATACAAATTAGTTATTTTTGTTTCAAAACTTATAAAAAAAAACCCTTTCCAAAACCCTCATATTAATTTTAAATCGAACAACTATAGTAGAAATGATGAATTATTGAAAATAAGCGGGTAGGGTAAAACGTCAAAAAATCGGGCCCTGTATTTTGACAACCCGTTGTACTAGATACAGTCCCTATACACAATTCAAAGAGGTCCACTAACACTACGATTTAGTAAAGTTTCAATAAGATTGGGAACAACAAAATTTTAGGCGGGTACACTTGGCGAATTTTGCTCCGGACATGAGATCCTTGAACTAATTTTGTAAATTTTCAAGAACAATGGTTTTCCGTGTAAAATATGATGTAATGTATAAAAAAGCAGGTATAAAAATCAGGTTTTGTACTGCAGAAGAATAGTGTTTACAAGTTTGCATAGAATATAATAACTGGCTTATTAGTACTGTACCTCAAAACAACTGCGTCGTATTCGCTCGCAAAATTAAATGCCATCATGCTATCCTCTCCTTCGAATGTATGAAAGTAAGGCGTGGGAGCCTTGTATTCTATCGTATTATAGATTTCGTGTTCCCAAAGCATGGCTTTTCTTTGAGGACAATATAACCTTAGGAAAAAACTCCGCTTTGGATTGTCCCGAATTAACGTTATTACTCCGGTGTTTCTTTTCAGCCATTCATTATGCGAAGGAGGCTCTGTGAGATACAGTTGAATTATACCTGCTGCTAAACACTGCAATGCATAAAATAATAAAAGTTCTTAATAAATGTCAATAGGAACAACGAGAGACTTATTAACTACCATACACTGAAGATGATTCAAATTTTTTAAGTTTTAAAATTCGTTTGCATTGTACTTAACATTTTATTGATAAAACTATAAAATTAACAATTTAAAATTTAAAAAATATTATAGGTCATTTTTAACTTTCTATGAATTTTCCTTATTATATCTTATTATTATATTTTACATTCTCCCATTGACCAAGAATGTTGAACGACAGTTGAAGCTTCGGCAGAGATAAGGATTGTTATGTCATAACAACAAAACACCCTTTTATTTCCTAAAACTTCGTTTTGTTTGAGTTCTCGTTAGAGATCTCAAACGGGGATGAGGAGGTTAATGAGAATACGCTAGATGTGGTGAAAATGGAATTTATTACAAATGCAACGGTGGTTTACAAACTTATTTGGGAAAAGGATGGCAAGAGACTCGGTTATCTTTATTTATGAGTACTTACAACAAAGATAATGATACTGCTGGCTGTGTCCCTTTTTAGGGTTGCAGTTTGGTGAATTCTGGGTGTTGATCTCAGCTGGAGATGTGCAGACTAACGGTTTCTGCTGACGATCGGTCGTAAGAGCAGATTTTATTGTAGTCTTTCACCTTGGGGGACCACTTAGCGACCTTTTGGTTTAATGTTTTTTTTCACTTCCGTTATCGAGATTTAGGAATGACTTTGACACTTTCTCTCGGTAAAAATAGATAGCAGGGTAACCGTTTGGAAAAAGGGTACACTCTGTCCACGCACAATTGGAGTATAGGTACCTAAGGCTAGGTACCGACAAGACTTGAAGAAAAAACTGATATGAACTTTGGGCAGAGTGGCTGGTTGCGAACACTTTTACCGCACGTAACTTGAAGAGGACTGGCACTTGCACGTATCGTGGATTGAAGAAGACTGATCTGAACTGAACTTACACGTATCGTAGATTGAAGAAAACTGGTCTGCTTCCCATTGTTTCTTGGGGTTTTTATACCTATTGGCTACATTAGTTGGATAGAGTGCGACAATCCCTTTGTCTCCTGCCTGTACCTCAGGTCCTCCTTCGGAATGCTAAAGTGTGAATGTGAATTCAGTTAGACAATCATACAGACTCTTTCCTGTACCTCCGGTCGACCTCGAACGGGCCCTGCTTTACAATGGTAAAGTATGAGTGTGAATACAGTTAGACACTCATACAGACTCTTTCCCGTACCTCTGGTCGATCTCGACCGGGCTCTCCTAATTAGAGGTACACCGAGATCACTTAGAAATATTTTAAACTGGAGATTATTGTGAGTAGAGTGAGACGAACCTTCCGTCTCTCTCCTATGTTTTGGTAGATTCCTTGAGTTCAACGACCTGGTAATCCATTTAGAAAAAGGCACACTAAAATCGTTTTCGGAAGATTGAAAGTGTACGTAAAGTGCAAAGACCCTTTCTTCTCTCTCCTATGTTTTGGTAGGTTTCTTGAATTCAAAGGTCTCGTGATCCATTTAGAAAAAGGCACACTAAGATCGTTTTCGGAAAATTCAAAGGGTGGGTAAAGTGCAAAGACCCTTTCCTCTCTCTCCTATGTTTGTGTTCGATCTCTTGCGCTTCTAAAATTCCAAATACATGCTCTTAGTAAGCTAGCTATAGATCCGAGAGAAAATCTGTACACGTCATTTCCATATTTCCTTCGATTACGTAATTTGATAATAAGGCTTTCCACATGCAATTTGTATATAAACAATAAGTTTACAATAGACTAGATTTGGATGCTCTTAATAATCGTATTTACTATATTTATTAAACAACGTCATAGGACGTGACAACTCCCCCATTTTGTTCGAGCATGGGAATGAAATGAGAGTGCTCGAACCTTCGGCAGAAGTTACCAATATCAACTATGAATCTGTATTAATTTAAGGGAAATGTCCCATTCCTTGATTTAAAGAAAACCTTATTTTTATAAGTTTTATTTTTATTTATTTTTATTTTTTATATATTTGATACAAGAAAAATTTAACAAACCTTTAATCCTTCTTGAATTGATTAAGTGTTAAGGTCTAATTATGGTTTTGTCAAAGGAATTCAATCGTAAGATGAATTTAAGAAGTAAATTATTTCTTTTTGCGAACATTTCATGGAGAATGGAAAGCTTAATTGCTAAAAGAATTGTATAACCGTGGAAATATAACATAAAATGATTTAAATTCCGTCGCCATGTCGCAATTAGGCTACATGATGGGCTTAATTAGGATTTCCATTTATAATTCACTTTTGTTTAAGTCAGTGAAAGTAAATACTGTCGAATATGATAGAAAATTTTCGCAAGGCTTATGATTAAATATAAAATATATAATACAATTGTTTTGATGATCGTCGAATATACAACTATCTTTTCGCAAGAATTATGATTAAATATAAACAAATAGCATAATTTGTTCTGATTGTTATCGAGTATAATAAAAATCTTTTCACAGGGTTTATGGTTAAGTACGAAATAAATAGTACAATTGTTTTGATCATTGTCGAATATAACAAAAAAAAAATCTTTTCGTAAGGTTTACGATTAAATATAAAATACATAGTACAATTGTTTTGACCATTGTCGAATATAACAAAAAAAAATCTTTTCGTAAGGTTTACGATGAAATACAAAATAAATTTATATTCTTAAAAATCACTTAAGGATTTAATGTCTAATGTTCAAATTACAAAAAATTATAATTAAATTACATAGCTTACTCATGTTCCCAACTGCATTAACTCGTTCATAAAAACATCAAAAGGTTGTTCTCAATTATTGGGATAGAGCTAAAGACAACTAATTAAATAATGAACCAAAATCATTCAAGATGCAAGAAAACATACGCATTCCAAAAATAGAAAATGATTTAGCTTGCACTTATTTTAGAAGAAAAAGAACTTACGCTCCCAACTGAGTTATACAGTTATACAATACAATACAATAAAAAACAATACAATTTATTCGTAGAAAGAAATAAATAATAGAAATTTGTTGGGATCGGAAGTTGTTGAGAATTTCTCCAAAGTACCGGTGTATATTGTTTTTCATCCTTTTTATATTGACCCCGATTAAGCTTATGATGATAATTATTTTTAAATACATAAAGATAGAACTTAAGAAAATTAACTACTTTATAGAGATTGAAATCAAAAAGTAACATTTTAAAATTTTAAAATCTGAATTCAGGAAATCATGTGAATAAGCAAAGATAAGACATAAAAAGAAAATTGAAATAGTTTGGAAATTATTTTCTGTAGTTGGATTATGAAAGCTTTTTTTATATTAGACCAACTAAGAAAAATAATTAAATAAACTTTGAGTGACAGTTTATATGTGACTTTATGTATATATTTATATGTCATTTTATATGTTACTGTTTCTCCTTATTGGAGTGAGGTAGAAGGCTTTGAGTATGTTGATAGGAAAAATTTTGTATCATAAAGTAAGTAATTCAAGATATTAAAATTTCTTTGAACATACACGGAAAAAATTTCGGCATAGCAGACGTACCTACTAGCACACCAGCAGTGCTAAACGCTAGGACAAATCTTGTCCATTGGTTTGGCACGGCTGGTGCGCCGTTTTGAGACAGCAGACGTGCTGGAAGGCACAGGAGCTGTGCATCTTTTGTTTATCGCCTCATCAGTTTGGCGCGTCTGATGCGCCAAAATCGATATGACAGTTGTGCCCGAGCCTATGTACAGCTGCTGTGCTGTAGGTGGTGCGCCTGCCGTGCCGAAATTCTTTCCGTGTAGAGAGAGTAGCTATTCTCGGGCTGTCCTTTTTTTCCATTTCTACTGATTCTCGGAGTATTGAGAGTTGACGTTTCATGAGTTTTCGTGTGATTTTATCTTTTTTAAAGGTGGTTGGCGGAAAAACCTTAAACTCATTAAGGTGGGTAGGGCCTGTTTCCTGAAAATATACATAGGTACCGTGTAATGTTTTACCTTTACTGGGGGTAGTAGGTGTGTCCAATCTTTGGGTCCTAAGTGATAAAAGGCTTGCAATTCTCAGGTCGCTTTGCATTCCTCCTGCTTGCTTGCAACTGTGCTCATCTTCGAATTTCTAGTTTGTTCTTTGTTGTTGAGTTGAATTCCTTTTGTTTTTTTTTCTCTTGCGGGAGTTGTTTTTTTTAAATCATGTCCTTTCCTGACACGAGTTTCGCGAGTGAATGTGAGGAGTATTTTGATTCGTTTCCTGACTTGATGACATGTGTGGAGAGTGAGATGGAGGAGTTGTCTCCAAGTGCGTTGATGCTGACTGACGAGGAGATGAGCTTGGTGACCAGTGCTCTAGAGGTGGATGGTGTTTCTTGTGGGGTCGGTGAAAAAGAGTGTGTGACCCTAATGGACATGGACTTACAACAGGTGGTGGCTTATTCACCTGCCTCTAGTGATACCGTAACCCCGACTCCAATGGATGTGGATTCGCCGTTTATGACGCCGTGCTTTGCGGAGAGTCCCATGGAAATGGGGTGGACGAACTCCACGAGATATTGAAGTCACTATCGAGATCCTCATCCCCCTCTGTCCCGAGTTCACCACCGCAGCATTGGAAAAAACGCTTAGCCTCGGAATCCTTGGAAGGTGGTGTGAGGAAAACCGCCCGCCTCGACCATACTTATACGTCAAAGTTGGTTGAAGCAGAAGATTCCGGGACTTTGGAGGCTGTTCCTGTGCTTCTCACTCCCTAGGAAGTGCCCAGTTCTGCCAGTGTGCCATCGAACTCTTTTGGGCCCGAAGAGGTGCGTGGTGATTTTGGACGAGTGGCTACCCCTTTGAAGAGAAATGCTGATCTGCTTCAGGGTGCCAACTTATATCAGCCTGGCGATGAGGAAGGTCAGCCGGGAGAATTTTCCCTTGGTTATCGGAGGAGGAAGATTTATGGGGCCTGGCCGGTGGGCTAGATTGCCAGAGAAGAATGTAATAAAGAAGGTTCTCCTAGAGGAGTTGGCAGTCTATGGGTTTGATCGGCCTCTTCTTCTGGGTGGGAACTTCTATATTCTTTCTTCAAATTGGTTGATAAGGGTAAATGTTTAAGACAATCTCTAATCCCCTCACTTTCTATTAACGTATTTATTCTGCGTTTCTTTTTTTTGGATTGAAAGTAAATAAAAAAAATTGTTTTGTTTACGCAATGTTTGGGGCTAATGGTTATAAGAGCCTCAACATGTTTTATTGGTTGGTTTTTTCTATTTACAGATGGACTCTGAGGGAATCTCGTTTCCTAGTGATATCCGTTCAGTGGGGAACCGCTCATCTATATCAGTGGGAGACACTACTATTAAGATCCCCATTGACTGGATTGATCTGCCACAATGGGTTTCTTATAAGAAAAAGGCGGATTTCAAATCCCAATTCCTGAGATCCTGTCCTTCCCGGAATCGATTTTTTGTAGATGGGCAGGAGTTCCAGATTATAGATGATCAACTCGTTAGGGTAAGGTTTATATATTTTTATGTTTGTGTTTGGTAAGAAGAGAAAAAGGAGAGAGAGAAGGGGAAAAAAATTTTAAGGGAGGAAATATCTATAAAATATTAATGCGGAATCGTAGTTCTCAGGTCGGAGCTTACGGTCTGTGGTGGAATGAGAATGGGTCTGCTCTAGCCACGTATACTCCATTCCTGGAGAGATACCTGGGATGTGATCTAATTCTCCCGGATCATTGGGTGGCGTTAGGAGAGAATGGGCTTGGAAATGTTGTTTTTGAGTTTTTTATTATTCCCCGAGATGTATTTCCTTGTAAATAAAAGAAAATGAAAATAAAAAAAAAAACAATTTGACCAAAAAAAAATTTGCTGAACTTTTCAAATGCCGCAATGTTTATTTTTGGAGCAATTAGATTGTCAAAAAAAACAATTTCTTAGATTTTATTGAAAATTTTTGGTCAAATAAAGCGATTAGTATATATATAATAATTAATAATAACAATAATAATTATAATTTAATTATATTACATTTTTATAATGCCATATAAATACTGTGTTATATTTTATGTTTATATTTTATATTTTATTTTATATTATTATAATATTTCAATTCATTTCCCTAATTATTTACCCTTTTTTCTAAACTTGAGTTTCTAGAGGTGTTTCTATTTCTGTGTAACTTAGTGATAGTGATTCTGATGGTTTATATGTGGCAATTTTTAAAAGTAGCGCAGAATGCCTTTGGATTTGAATGTTCATGTAAATAAGAAAGATAAATATTGCTATTATACTAATTAAAGAACACAGCAAGGTTATTTTTGTATAATCTTGGAGGGGATTCTCTTGAATTTTATTTAAAATGTTTTTTTTTTGTGTGTAAGTCTTGTAGAGATTGCTATTTGAGTTTCAAAATTATATAATTGGATGTCCTTTTGGTTACTAGAATATATTATGGTTTGATTTGTATTTGGAGATATAATGAGGGTGATATTTCGTAGGCAGAGATAGTATAACTGGGTTCGTTGATATTCAGACTAAAAAATTTTAGTTCTTTTTTTTGTTTCAAAAAGGAGTTCTGAAAATATAGTTGGCATTCTGGGTGGGTTTGTAGAATGCCTGTATTATGGATTATTATTGTTTTGTTGATCTCGTTAGGACATATTATTTGGATTTGTTTGGGGAAAAGAGTGGCATATAGCCAGTTGCTATGAGCTTCGAGTGGGGAAAACAATGGATAATTAGCAAAATTTATAAAAAATTGACATTTGAAAGGTGTTGATCTTGTTAGAAGATTAACTTCACAAGTAGGGTTGATTTTTGTATTTAATAATGGTGGTGTAGTAGGACAGATCATACCCATAATTGTTCGGACGCATGTTTCTAGATGTTTGTCAAAAGTAAAATAGGTTTCATTATCAATCGAGATACGAATATGGGTAAATTCAGGTTTGATATATATAGCTATAGTTTTACCTGAACCTAGATTATGATAGATGAGAGATGGATGGGCCTTAAAGAGATTGGATTTTTAAAAAAAAGAGAGCCGAGAGAATATTAACAAAAATCAGGGAATTGCCTGATTTAAAGTATAGAATTTTTGATAATTTTAAAAGATCTTGAGAATTTGCGTGCAACGATAAATAATTACTTGGAAGGCTAATAATTCACCAAAGTGTGGTAGGATTAAAGGATGCCATAGGTTATTGTTAACAAAGATTAAAGCTTTCTTAAATAATGATAATATCTCACAATGATCGTCTATGTCATTTTGTAGTAAGATTAATTTTCCTGTAACATACGACTTATAAGATGCAAGTACATTTTCCTGAAGTTGCGTTACCCATTCTATGTAAGGTAGAATAGTAGTTTTTATTTTTGTGAACCTTTTAAATGCCTTTTGAACTTGATTAATTGTGTCAAGTTTATTTTCATTTGAAATTTTTGTTAGATTGAACTCAATTGTTCCTTCCAGTATTTTTTCCAATTCCTTAATAATAAGAGTCACTCTCCTTTTTTGAGTTTCTAATTTAAAGTAGTCTTGATCTTTTAGGCAATCTTTGTTTGTTTACAACTGAAAATGCAGAATTCATAGGCGTCTAACAATACTTGATTGATCTTTAATAATTCTTCAATATTAATCTGAGATATAAATTTGATTTCTTTCAAAGTGACCTTAATCTCTGTTAACTGTCCAAAATAGATGCCATTGGTTTGGGAAAAGGGTTGGTTATAGAAAAAGATTCTAGTTGATGCTAGTTTTATAGTTCCTATAAAAAAAAATGAACAATATTAAGTTTTGACCCTTGCTCACCGTAGTGCTCCTTGGTTTTCTGGTTTCTAAAACAGAAATAATTGTATTAGAAAAATAATTAGGTGTATATTCCTATTACTATAATTTCTTTACTTAAAAATTATAACGCGCAAAAGGTAGTAGTAAAAAGGATAACTCTGTGCAATGTGCAATATCTAATTTGTTGGGGAAAGGATTTAACAAGTCCTTTAATGTGATTAAATGGTATGGTATTTGTTTGGGTCTCTATGTCCACACGAAAAGCATTTTTTGAAACTTTTTGGTTGTTCCCCTGATGTGGAAGGGGTATCTCGAACTGGTCTACCGACTATTTGCAACTCTGATTTTACTTTGGGTCGTCTATTTCTCCTTTTTCGCAAGGTTTCTGTTTTTTCTTGTGCAAAGATTTCAGGGAGGTCATTTACTTCCAAAATTGATGGCATTTGATTATTCTCCCCTGCGTTAGAGGTAGCAAGTCCTGCATTTGTTATATCTGAAAAATTTACTTCGTACGGGGGGGGGGGGAAGACCATGGGGTCATTTCTCCACTTTCCTGTCCGATTGGCTGGGTTTCATTCAAAAAGGCTTCTTCGGTAAAAACAGGTAGTGTGTTGTTGTCGTTACTTCTGTTTTTATCGGAAATATTTCATTTTTCCATAGAAGCATTAAGTGCTTCGACGGTAGAAATTCTACAATTTTTTATATTATTTAAAATGCAAAGAATCTTTAGTGCCGCGTAGGCCTTGGCGATTATTACATGATTAGCGATTTCTGATTGCTTGATATCTCTTACTGTGCAAATCGCGATCCACGTTGTGGTATTTTTATCTGTTTTTATCTGCAACATTGAGTATTTTGGATAAGGGAGGCTTCGTTCACTGCAAACATTTATTAAATTTTCTAATATATTTACTCCGAATGGTGATTCATTAACCCTCGTCATTTCCTGCGCTCCAAATAATATGATTTTTTTATTTTAACTCAACGGCAATTTGATAATTATTCAGAGAATTTCTTTGTAAAGATGTTTTGAAAACAGGAATTTCTTCCCCAGTGCTTTCAAGCAATTCATTTAACATATTAACAAATGATTCTTGGAACCTGTTGGAGGTAGAGTTTATAGCTGAAAGGTGTGAGAGGAATTATCTTTTTCAAGTTCTAAGTGAGGATATAATTTTATCTCCGTATCTCCTTGCAATTTACCTGGACACTTATCTCCAAATTGTCTGGTGGTGGTAAGAGGCTTAGTTTCCTCCTGTGGAGCTGATGGTTTTGGTGGATAATCTTTAGGTGTCGTTGTTGGTTTTTCCTTTGTTCCTAAATGAAGTAACAGATTAGTCGCCGAGTCCCGAATTGATCCTATTAAGTGAAGTGACCAACCGAATACACTATATAGTGCATAACCGTGGATTAAGGTATCTGCAATGAATTTAACCGATTTGAGTATGATTATAATTCCGATTATCTCTGCACTGGCCGTGCCAAAACTTGAAAAAATTGTCCAGAATTTGGACCATGCAGAGTTAGCTATTTTATTAAGTGTATCTTCGTTTAAAATATTCTGGAAAGAGAATCCCTGATTTATGATTTCTTGACCCATTATTCCTCGAGCTAAGGTAGTTAGGATAATTGGTCGCTCTGCGGGGAGCTTGTCAAAATCTTTTTGAGAGTAAATACCGCTTGTAGCAAGATCTGCTGGGTTTCTATATACCCAAGTTTCTTTTGTATCCGGTTCCATTACGGTCGGTTCTAATGCCTGAATTAAATTAGGTACCATTGCAATCCTAACTTGTACATTGAAGGTAAAAATGCATTGCAGTCGATTTGTGTACTAGTACTCGTTATAATATGCGTGCGAGGTGTTAAAAAGTATGGTTTTTCTTCTTTGGTTATTGGTAGTTGCAAGTAACATTTATCAGTTTGTCGATATTTTACTTCGGTTGGTAAGCATTTTATTATATGCACTACTTCTCCTGCTAAAATGGACATATAGCCAGGTCCTTTCATTAAGTGATAAGCAAATTCGTCCAGTGCCTGTGTAGCTAAAATTAGTGAGTTTTTAAAGATTTATTGTTCCAAAAGGCAGCGTTGAGTTAAAACGTCCTGATATAATCTATTCATTTCCGTTCTAATGTGTCTTTCCACATAAACAAATTTTGAATTTATATACGTAAAAATGTTCATATTTTGTACCGCCGGGCCTTCATTTTTAAAATATGATGCTCCTGATTTAGTTTGAAGTATTAATAATTTAGGATGTTCCGTTCGCACAAAAATATACATCCAAATTGGTTCTTTTGATTTTTCCGCCAAGACAAAGATTATATCTTGGGTTGTTAATGAATATAATATTTCTGAATTTTTTGAACTATTATCATGTTTTATTTGCCATTCTTTCATACAGGACTTCATATTTTTTAGATTTGCAGATATCTCTAGGTAGTGGATTCCAAAAAGTGTTTCCACCTTCCCGATCTATACATTCTGTTTCCGATAATGAGCAAACAATTCCTGACTGTAGATGGATTTTATCTGTGTTTAAATTTATTGTAGCGTAATGTTCCTGGATTGTTATCTTGAGTTCGGCTCTGACTAAGACATCCTTCCAACTCCTGTTGCGGTCGGTGTATTGAGTGCCTGAGCATTTTCCGTCTAGATTTACCGATCCGGCTAACGTTACACTGGTTAAAGTGGTATGATTTATTGCTAAACCTGTTACTTGTATATTTGGAGCAAACATCAAAGTCTTCATTGCGTGCATTATATTACACTGATCACGAGTAACTTCCTGTATATATTTTGAATGACCATCACTGACTTCAGAGGAGTGTGAGTGCATTCCACAATGGGTTATGATACGTCGAACTTTGACTTTACACTGAACGACTTTTGTGAGTGTAAATTCCTTTAATTTTATAAATTGTATATAAATTTCCTTGACTTGAAGTTGAGGCTTAGGTATGTCACATTCTCCTACCTCGAGTAAAGAAAGCGTTGCAATGTTAAGTTGGGAGGACCCGCAATCATATCCTACGAGGGCATTTGCTTGGCTTATCCATATCGTCAGGATCAGGATAAGGGCGTTTTTCTTGGATTTGGTTTCCATCAGCTGGAAAAGGGTTTTATGTATGTTTTGATTAATTAATTTCTTTTCGAAAGAGAAGGAGGAAGAGAAAACACGGGAATTTTTCTAAGGTTTTGTGTGTTGAAAGTAGTACTGTTTTCCTTTTATTCTTGTACCAATATGTGGATTTTCTAAAAGGGCTGCTAAAAAATCTTGATCTGTCTGTCTGAGACTTAAAATAAACTTGTTAAAAGCTTCTGGTCCTCGAGTTTTTATTGTGTGGATTATCTCTTCGATTGTTTCTGGTTCAGTAATTGTTGCTCCCCATTTGGGTATATTACAGTCATCTCTATCGTATATCTTCTTAATGAACAAATATGGCCATAATGCGAGTATATCGATGTCGTACGATTACTTTGATCAATGCGTCGATCCTTCTTCGGTTAATGTAATCCATTTTCCTAGATTTAATCTGGAAAATAACAAGAAGTGCGTTGGTTTGTGTCCTCTTCTAAGGTGTTTGCTAAGGTTTCGTAACCGGTTTCTCGAAGGCTTATTATGAAGTTTTTAAAGGCATATGGGCCTCGTGTTTTTATTGTTAGAATACTATCCTTAACTATTTCAGGATTAGAAAAATTTGTCTTCCATGTTGGAATATTACAATCGTTGTAATTATATATTCTGTTGTCCAATAGCTTTGGCCATAAAATACGTATATCAATTTCATTTGTAATTTTATTTGCAAGGTGGTCAATTCTTCGACGATGTTCGTTGACCATTTTATGTTTCCTAGAAGTAGAGAAGAGATTGATTTGTTTAAATTTTCTCTCCATTGTTTGTTTCTTTTGATTATGATAAGCTATAACGTAGCTTCCGATTTATCAAGGGATGTTGGAATTCGAGATAATTTGAGCCTGTTTATGTGAACTACTTTTTTCATAT
>JBAGKK010488596.1:0-16057 GCA_037177015.1 Euceroptres primus
ACACTTCGTCATGCAGGACATTGCATTTGAATTTTTTTCTCCTAAACTACTGGCTGTCCCACGATAAAACTTACAGAGCTTGTAAAGCACACGTAGACCTTTATGTGGCAAAAAAATAAAAAAATAAAAAAATATAGGTCCAAAAAACTTTAAAGTCTCATATCTCCGCCATTTTTTGGAATTTTCCAAAAATGTTTATTCTGATTTTTCTTCACTACTAAAGGACTGATTACACCGAATTACAGGCAAATCCCATTCAAGCACGAAAATTCTTGTGATCACTTGACATGGACTCCACCAATGATCTTTCCAATAAAAAATAATTTTATTATGTTATTAAATTGGCCATTTATTAAATGGCCGCTGCTCTCTAAGGTTGTGTCGGGTGTTATCGCTAGTGAATTGTTATTTTCTCGCCTGGTAGTGCTCGCAATCTCGAAAATTTTGGAAGTGAACGTTTCGGTCTTTTATTGTTAAGGTTTATCAATTGATTTTCCATGAACAGATAGTGCGGTTTTACCTAATTGCTTGTTTGTGTACAAGTGTACTAGAACCTAACCTCAAAAGTTGTCTGCTGACTGGTGAATTTTTTCATCTCTTGGATATTTATTTCTGGAAATATGCCTACTAAGGACAAACGTGACAAACTACCCTTACCCGTTGATAAAATTTGTCGCGGTTGTAGAGGCACAGTGGTAGATGCCGTGCTGTGCTCTGGATTTCGAGCTCCTTATCACTCTGGTTATGCTCAACAAGCAACGCCTTTCGACGATGGGTCCTTTTCTAAATGTTGTTGTCCGAGATCTTGTACTCTGACCTCGCTAGAACCAGCTTCTGCACCTATCACTGTTGGGGACATCGAGCGAATTATGAAAATTGGTTTCCCATCCTTGAAGCCTGAACTCGAAATGGTCACAACTTCCGTCAACTCGCTTTCCGAGAAATTTGACAATCTTTCTTTGAAGATCGACAATGCCATTTTACGAATTGACGACACAGAAAAGCGAGTTGCAGACCTAACTACCAGGATGGATGCTGCTGAAGGTATGATCAACAATTTGAAATCTGCCGACACCTCCCACCTACTCACTGACATCAAGTCAATTACTCGTTAATGCCTCTCTGAATAGGAATCAGCGCATGCGCTCCTTCGGTCGTTTTTAAATGCGAAGATGAGTACAGGCAACATGAAGGATGCCGGCAGAAAAGATCTATTAAAATCGATTTGGATAACAACCAACAGAACAAGGGCTCAATTGGAGGAGTTATCAATAACGAAGAGGGAGCTTGCCTCTCGTCTCCAAATGGGAGAGGTAGATCTTGCTGTAAAGTTTCATCAAGGAGATGAAGTTTCATCAAGTTTCATCATTCCAACTGTCACAAAAGTGAGGCAACACACGAACGCAACGTCACCAAAAGCAACCACAAGCAAGTAGCAGCATGTGACTCTTCGAGCGCCTTCGATCCCCTCTCTGCCTCCGCAAGTATGACGACTGGTATCAGTAAACGCCAGATCTTTCTCTACTATGAAAACGTCAGGGTCGTACATACTAAACTAAATTTATTGCGTCAAGCTATTCCGTTGAGTTCTTACAACGTCATAATTTTTTCAGAACATGGCTCCAGACGAAAATTGACACTAATGAATTAGGTTTCTTAGACTATGATATTTTTAGGTGCGATAGAAGCGTTCTGACCAACGACAACACACGGGGCGGTGCGGTCTTAATTGCATCCGAACGCTTCTTGGGGGGTGTTGACATCGCCACTAATGTTAATACGGTTGAAAATGTGTTCATGAGATTTTCTATCAACTCTGAAACCCTCATAATTGGTGCTTTTTATATTCTTCCTGATGCTAACTTACAAAAGTATATTGACTTTGGCACAATATGTGAGGAGGTACTATGCTCATTTCCAGGTTCATTCGTCTATATTTTTGGTGATTTCAACATGCCCTATGCAGCGTGGAATTCAAAGACCAGCCAGGATCCCAGCTGCATTCCGAAACCTGGGTCGTCCCAGATATATGTTGGCATCTCATGTACTGTATCTGATGTCCTAGACTATTTAAATCGAACTCAATGTAAGAATATTTCAGACACCTGTGATAAATCCTTTCTCGCGAATACCGAAAACGCTATTTTATCAAACCCAAAATCTTTTTGGAATTATGTACATGCTATTAGAAAGAATAGTAGCTTGCCTAGCGAAATTTTTTTCAACAACGAACACGCGAACACTAGTGAGGGTATATCTGAGCTTTTTTCCAAATATTTCAAAGAACGTTTACAAAGAACCGATCTCCAGCGCTGTCCACTTTAGTCAGACCGATGTTATAGACCTCCCTTATATAAAAATTAGTATAAACGACATCTCGAGCAAGCTTTCTAATTAGATCCTAACAAAGGGGCTGGTACTGATGGTATACCTTGCGCTCTCCTGAAGTCGTGTCGCTCTGCGTTTATCAAGCCATTGTACCTTATTTCCAACATGTCAATTTCAAGGGGTTAATTCCCTCATGAGTCGAAGAAGGGTATAGTTGTTCCCATCTTTAAGTCGGGTAACTGTAGAGATGTAACTACCGATAACCATACTCAATTCCGTGGCCAAAGTTTTCGAGAGCATTATATTTGACCAACTATACCTGGCTTCTAGTAACACCATTATAGAGGAGCAGCACGGCTTTATGAGAAAGAAATCTACTATAACTAATCTTTGTATATATACGCATAACTTATCACAGAAGCAGTGTATACCGACTTTTCTAAGGCATTTGACACAGTTGACCACGGCAATCTAGTGGCAAAGCTCGGAGCTCCTGGGATTACCTTTAACTTGCTCTCATGGCTTTCTAGCTATTTAAATGATAGATATCAAGCTGTACGTATCAATGGAAAATTCTCTGAGGTGTTTCTCGCCTCGTCTGGGGTGCCACAGAGTTCGTACCTGAGACCTCTTTCGTTCCTCCTTCTTATCAACGACATTGGCACGTTTATTAAATTTTGTTTTTTCTTGCTTTTTGCTGATGACCTCAAATTATACAAAGAAATACACTCCTCTCTGGATTGCATCGATCTGCAGGACGACCTCGATCGGTTGCAAGATTAGTGCATTCTAAATGGGATGCAGCTCAACTTTAGAAAGTGTGTAGTCATATCCTTTTCCAGAAAACTACATTTTCCTAAGTACAACTATCTGATTGGTGGAGAGGTACTGGACAGGGTCTCAACGGTGCTTGACCTGGGGATACTCCTTGATGAGACATTATACAGCCCCGCAAAAACAAAAAATTTCTGCAACCCGAGCACCATACCTATACGTTTTTGAGGTCGCTGAATCTGAATCCGGGGTCTTTTTGACCTCATCAGGTCAGGATCAAGGTCAATTGAAGGTCAAAATTGAGAAGACCATGGAATCGGAAAAAACCTCTACTCTTAGACGTTTTTGGGGTCGCTGAATCCAAACCCGGGGTTAGTTATACCCCATGAGGTCAGGATCAAGGTCATTCCAAGGTCAAAAAGAGAAAAATCCATTGAATCGGAGGAAACCACTCTTCTAGGACGTTTCTGGGGTCGCTAAATCCGAATCTGAGGCCATTTTCACCCCATCAGGTGAGGATCAGGGTCAAACGAATTTTTCCAAACAGAGTTTTGTTGCAATTTCGGAATCGATACATTGAATATCACGAATTATTCCTACATTCACTGTTTCTTATGGTATCTAACCTTTCTATCTTTAAAAGATCTTACGAGCGGTTTCCTTTTACGCTTCACTTTGTTCTCACCACTTTCTTCAATGACCAGCAGTAATCAGCCATCATATTTACATCCCATCGACCTTGATATCTCATTTCCATTGTATTTATGTCTTGATGGAACTTCCCCCCTTGCTCCTCACTAAAATCTCCTAGATTCATTGGGAAGTAGTCCATATGTGAGTGCAAGTAGTCTAACTTGAGGCTCATCAAACACCCTAGTTCTTCTACAATTCGCTATCATTCGAGCCACTATTTCTTTGTACTCTTCACTTTTATGATTTCCAAGAAAATTCTTCACAACTTCTTTGAAACTGATCCAGGCTGCTTTTTCCTTGTTATTCATTGTAGAAATGAAGTCACCATCTCTCATTAGTTTGCGGATTTGTGTACTGCGATCAACCAGTGGTTCGTGTAAAATGTTCGCAGAACCTGCCTCGAGAGAAGTTCTGTCCGTCCATGTTATTTGACATAGTGATTGGTGCGATCTCTACTGTCCCATAAACACAAGAAGTAAGGATATTCCGTATATCTAGCTTGTCGTCCTAATAATATAGTTAAAATCTTAAAGTCACCGCAAATCAACCAGTTGTGCTCAGAATATTTGATTGTCTCTAATACGAATTTCAATGTACTACATTCTTTCTTTAGTACTGTTGAATGCGCTATTGGTATTGGAGCATATACATTTGTGTTATGGAGTAATACTACCTTCAGACTTTGCTTAGAGAAGTCTATGAATATTCTCCATTTGTCCCCTCTACAGATTCCCGTATGCAGCTCATTCATTAACCCTTCCACGTCATTGCAATATACTAATGAAGGTTCCTATATCATTATGAAATATTTTCTGAAGTTTTCTTCTCTGTTTCGGTAAAATGATACTCTCGTGTCTTCTGATAGCCAGTTGTGTTGTTTCATGAATGAAGCTAAATATTCCGCTTTATCCTTCGGTAAACCTAAATCTCTCACAAGATCATTCATGTCTTCTTGATTGATAATTTTGGGAGCCTTGTTTTGATCACTAGTTACATAGTATTTACTGCTTGTACTCACACTTTCATCGTTTGAAGATTCTTGTTCTTCAACGTAATCCACATTGGAAACGTTGCGGATTGACATATTTTCAGCAGAATCGATTGAACTTGCCAGTTCATGATCAATGTCAATATTTTTCTCTCCTGGTTTTATCAACTTTGGAATGTCAGGATTTTGGAGACGATGAATATTTTTTCTGTTAATTTCTGTTACATTTGCCATACAGATATTACCGTCTTCTTTGCATAATGGTTCTTGCCAACATGCAGGTTTCACATACTTCAAATCTCCAGATTCTTTTTTGGAATCATATTTTGTCTTCATCGTGTAATAGGCACTACATACTTCGTGTGGAGTCCACTTTTTATCTTGGTTAGAAACATCAATCCTAAAACAGTCCTTGTAAATTCTCTTAACACTCTTTGATATTGATCTCCGCTTAGCTGCAAAGTGATACTTGGCGCATATGTAACAAAATGCGTCAAGATTTTTGTTGCAAAAATGTTCAGATGAAAAACTCCCTGCGTTTGTTTGCAACGAAGACTTTGAAGTCTTTTTCTTAGAAGCCGTTTCATGTTTGTTTTGTGTTTTAGATACCATGGTATATTACGAGGACCCACGCGTTAGGGATCCTGGACCGATCGCAGGTGAGTCCACCGTCCTGGGAGTGATAACTCTCATACATACATACATCTCCTTTCGAAGCAGTTGTCATCGTTCCCAGTATCCGTCTTGGTAGCAGGATTTTGAATTTCTGTGGAAAGGTCGGAGTATCACTGCAGAAATTGAGTTTTTAGCTCAGAAACCGAAGCTGGGCTCATCAACGATGCTACACTACGTCCCTTAATCATAACCAAGATGTTCGGGCTGTTGAAGATTGCGCGGATGATTTGACACTACCTTTCCTCAACCTTAGAAGGAAACTGTTGCTACTACTTAGTGCTGCAGTGGTGATCGTATCTTCTTGGTCACTTGGCATGAATCGACCTTTCAATCCTCTAGCCTCGAAGTGGTGAGCGTGAATGGACTTGCGCTCAAAGAAGTATTTAATGGTTTGGTTCCAACGCCAAGGTGCGTACTCCAGGAGATCGTACTCGGGAACGCTATCCTCACTTGTTTGCCGTAGTTGAGGGGAGCATCGGTGGTCAACAGAATCTCGCTCCTGTTGTCAAAAATGCCCATACAAAAGGATAACGTTAACCCTTACCTGATAACGTCAAATAGATCCCGGATTCGGATTTAGCGACCCCAAAAACATTTTAAAGTAGTGGTTCACGCCGATTCAATGGTTTTTTTCTCATTTTGGCCTTCACTTGACCTTGATCCTAACCTGATGGGGTCAAACCGAACCCGGATTCGGATTCAGCGACCCGAAAATCGTCTGAGAGTAAAGGTTTTCTCCGATCCAATGGTTTTCTTTATTTTGACCTTCAATTGACCTTGATCCTGACCAGATGGGGTTAAACTGGCCCCGGATTCGGATTCAGCAACCTCAAAAACGTATAAGTATAGTGATTTAGCTCAGGTTGCAGAAAATTTTGTTTTGTGGGGCTGTGTTATCTTTCGAAGACCAGGTTTCTGCCGCTACAAACAAGTCCCTAAGATCTTTGGGCTTTGTCACTAGAAATGCATCCCTACTCAGAAACCCTCTTATGATAAAAGCTCTCTACTTCTCACTAGTACCTCTGTCATCTGGTCACCTCATTATGCCGTCCATAAAATTAGGCTAGAACGCATACAGAATTGATTCCTTCGTTTCGCAGCTAGGCAGTTGGGCATGGCCATGAACAATGTGACCATGACTATGTCGGCATTAGAGCGCTACTCAATATTCTAAAAATTTGTGCTAGGTTTTTTCTTGCTGATTTATGATTCTTACACAATATTTCAAACAACGCTATTGACTGTCCTACTTTAGTTTCGGAAATTAAATTAAAAGCACCTGCTAAATCTCTGCGATCTAAATTACTTTTTTATGTACCTCATCACCGTACCAACTATGGAGCGAATGTGCGATTTCTAGGATCTGTCAGGAAGCTAATTCTATTGATAAAAAATCCAACAAAAAACTTAATAGATTAATAGATTAAAAAATTCTTTATAACTTTATAAATTGTCTAAAAAATAAATTGTTTAAACAATTTCTTTAAATATGTGAGTTAAGGAAAAACTAGCTTAAAGACGCGGACAGAGACCCAGTCGTAACGGCGTGGCAAAGATTTCGCAAAGACGACCTCAAATTTGTGTGTCCACTGTGTGTGATTTAAGTAACAAAAACGCCATTTATAACTAAAATATAAGTATCCTAGTAGACACAAAAGTTTGAGGACGTCTTTGCGACATCGTAAAGGTGTCGTAAGCATGTTGTAAAGACATCCTCCAACTTTTTGCCACCTGATATCTTTATGACGTCGTTACGACAGGGTCTATGTTCGTGTCTTTACGATACCGTACGTTACTTATTATTTTTGTGACATCGTAAAGACACGGACATAGACCCTGTCGTAAAGACGTCGTAAAGCTGTCGCACAGACATCCTCAAATTTTTGTGCCCACTGGCTACCATTATAATAATAAGTCACAACTGATAATGCATTAGACTATTTGTTCAAGTAATAATATTGTGTATAAACTTTTATTAGTCTTTAAGTTTACCTTCATTAATTCTGATCAACAACAAGTTTATTTAAGTAATTTGTTCAGAGATAAAAAATAATATTTTTTAAATGGACAATTTTTTCAATTTATTTGTTTATGTATTATTGCACATATAAATGAATTAAAACGTTGGCTTTAACAAGTTTCTTCAAAATTTCGTGATGATCATTTCTAAAAAAAACCTTCTAAATCCGTTAACAAATTACAGACTGCAGACTATTTTGAACAACAAAATCAGCTACGTCCCCGTTGATATGGTCGTGAGATGATTTACAGATAATTAAAAAGCATCTTAGAAAGCAATCAATGATGTTTAATAATTTCGTTGAGCAAAAAAAAGTCTTCAATCAAAGAAATATTTGTTGGGGCAAACAAATGAATCTAATGAATACGCCTTAATAAATATTTCCTTGTTACAAGTAAATGGCGTAATTGTTTCAAAGATAAGAAAGGATTGAATGAAAAAAATATTTATTTCTGTATGTGAAATATTAATTGATTAGAAGAATGTTGTTATCGATTCGAGGAAAGTACTGATTTATTCAAAAAATTAGGCCATTGAAATGAAGAAAAGTGATTTCAAATGGAGAAATTTGCTACGAGTAAATGTGCGTCGGCTGAAGTACATATTTTTTTAGTAAAACGCGTCTCTTTGCTTGAAATAAGTATTTCGTAAATTTTAATCAATATTTATTTGAACCAAACAAACGTCAATTGTCGAAAAGCAGTAAAGAAGCTTGTACTTCACTTGCAGTACATGTTTTTCTAAATGGACCTTCGAGTTTAAATAATATTTCAATAGGTTCAACGAATAGTAGGCTATCGTCCCGTTTCGAATAAGAACTAGTCTATCGTAATTTCAAGAAGGCACCGCCATCTGCTGTCACGCCGCGGATTCAGAGGCCAATTCGAAATGCCGTTAGACTAATTCTTATTCGAAACGGGACGATAGCCTATTCTACTGAAAATCCCTACATAAGATCCCTTGAGGGAACCTTGAGGGTTCTTCAAAGGATTCCACGTAGTATCCCACGTAAGATCCTACGTGGACGCCTTTAAGGTACCCGTAAGCCTTACGACAAACCTATAGGAATTTGGTTCAGGAAATGTTGAACGAACCTATAAAGGTTCCCTTATCTTTTCCTATGTCAATATATTTTTTTTATGCAGAACAAAATTACTAAGCGATTATAACTATACTACTGGGTAATCTCGAAAGTCCACAAGAACTACTGCGCAGCTGTAACTAACAGAAATCTACACTTACATTTTTAAAAAAAGTCACGTAGGGTTCCGTGCAGGACCTACGTAGGAACCAGTAAGGTTCCTTCAACATTACCTGAACCAAATTCCTACAGGTTTGTCGTAAGGCGTCTTACGGGTACCTCAAAGGCGTCCACGTAGGATCTTACGTGGGGATACTACGTGGACTCCTTTAAGGAACTCTTGAAAGTTGCCTCAAGGGATCTTATTTTCAGTTGGGTACTATTCGCTGAACCCGTCGATTTACACTATTATTATATTTTACACATTGGCACTTTTAATAATATATTCACTATCAATGTGCATATTTAATTAAAACAATTTGAATAATTTAAATCATTGCTGAACCTGTAATAGAAAAATTCGATGAAAATTCCATCTCCAGTAGGAATCGAACTTGGGACCCTCGGCAACGAAGTTAAACGCGTTGACGATTACACCAATGCGGCACAAGAAATTACTGTCGAAAACCAATTTATAAGATATTTAAATTCCAGTTTCGACGCGAAGCAAATCTAGGCCTAAACTGCAACTTTTTTAGAAATACCTCAGCCCAGGTAGGAAATTGATGACGGTGGCAGGGCTCGCCAAGCCCTCTGCGAAGGCTAGTAAATCTTGGGAGAGGCTTGGTATAAAAGCCTGTCCCAACCCTTCATAGACCCGAAAATAATAACACCGTTTCAGCCCTCAAAGTCAAGTCCTCGACCAAGGTTGTTAGCAAAACCTTGGTCAAGCCTTATATAGTCAAAATTCTAACGCTTGAGCCAAGCCCTGATAATTTTCAATTGCTAATTTTATACGCTGTTTTTGTATATAAAACTTCATAAAGACAGATGCTATAGATATACAACAACATTATTTTGCCAGTGAATATATTTTTAAATCAAATAATAATAATTTTTTTCTGCATATAAAAAATATGACCTATTTACGGCCAATGACAATCGTACAATTCACACATGCGGAAAGCATAATTTATGTGTTAATCTCACAGACCTCACTTCCGATATTAATCCAGAATTGATCACTGAAGATTTATTAAGGTTTGGAACAACCTTTGCAATTAAGCTCTGATGTCCTAAGCCTGAAACAAGTGTATCTAACTTTAAAACAAGACTGTCAGTCAGCCTTGTTTCAAGGTTGTCATTAACAAAAGAACCAAGCTTGACCGAAGCTTGTGTAATCAAGCCTGAGCAAAAAAAGGCTCGCACAAGCTTTGTCCCATTGTCAGCCTTGGCAATTCCTGCTTGGGAGATAAAAAATTCCGAGAAGCAGAGAAATGACTTGCTTCTGAAAATATTCAGACCGTTCTTCGAGAATATTTCTTCAACAAAAGGATCATTAACTTTAAAACTGAATGTGGAGTAAACAAAAAATTGGATGAATTCACTTGAATTAATTTCTCAATGTTTCACGAAATGCGTCTTAAAATCCATTTATCAAAATAAATTAAAAATGAGTTATTATAATAAGTTGGGCCATCAAATAAATTATTATCTACACGTAAAAAATCTTCTTCAATTGAGATCCTGTCGAGTTATTAACTAAATAAAAATGGATGATCTATTCACTTTTTATTCAGTAACGATATTTCACTTATTAGTCATCAGATTCCAATAAGTAAAATTTATAATTTTGTGTTTCTATTTTATGAAATCAGTATATATAATAATTTTTACACGTAATTACTATTTGAATTTAAAAAATAAAAATTGACATTTTGTAAAATTACGAATTACGAAGGAAATTTAATGATGTATTTATTAACTTAAAAGAATGTTTACAAGATTAAAAAGTTTTGTACGCAAGAAAAACATTCCTACATTGTAAGGAATCTGTAATCAGAAATCAGAAATTAAAAAGAATAATTGTCTATTTTATGAATGTATGTATGCATTTTTGAAACAAAAGGGCATTTTTTCACGTTGATTTCGATAAGGGAATTTTAGTAATATTATAATAATATTATAATATTAAGATTAAAAATGTTTACGTTAATTGAGTTAAGTATCGATGCTATGGTCACGCGAAGCATCACGTAGTAAAAGCGAGAATTGAGAAAAATACATCTTTTCTAAATTTAACAAAATTATTTGTTATCTATGGATAAAATATATATTTATTTCAATTGAATGAATATACACTTATCTTAGCAGAATATTTATTTGCTATGTTTCGAACTCTATTATTAATCCCCCTCCCAGAATAGATAATTGTTTAACGAAACAAAATATTTTTCAATTGGAAGAAATATATAATTGAAACAAAGTTGCCAAAATTCAGCCTGAAGTAAACTACAAATTTAAATGAAAGGAATATATTTTTATTCCAAAAAGATATTTATTCTGGTAAGAGAAATATTTGTTTGCAGCAGCCTCGTTTCGTCTTTCGCATCGAAGTAATAATTTTTTATAACAAAATGAATAATTACTTAAATCAATAATATAGTTCTTTCGTTAATATAAATATTTATTGAATTGATACACTTCAAGCTGGTTAGGCAAAAAAAGACTTCTTTCAGTGACATAGACTGATATTTAATTAAACAAAATATTTCTCGGACTGAAATAAATGTTTCATTTTTATATTCGTATCAATATTTACTTGTAGCAAATAAATGTCACCAATGAAATGCATTTGGCTACAGCAAATTTTTTTCTCAGTGTATGGGTGTATTTTTATTTAATATTCCTCATCTAAGACGAATACTTTATTTCGAGACTAGTTCACCATTTGTTAACATTTTTTCAATCATTTAAGGTATTATCATCAGAATTGTTAGTCGGGAAATAATATAAACGTCATTTGAGAATAGTAATTAAACGGAAGGGTTTTCTTCTCGCGATCCGCATTGCATTCTCAGAAATTGAAATTCTTAATTAGGGGGTGTGTTCCTCTTTTCGTTATAACTTGTTCGTCATCATCATGCGAGCGTTTCTCTCGCATTGATTCTCGAAATTATCTCCACCTCCTGGAAGTTTTCGTTGTTGATACGATATTCTGATGTACGCCATACCGAGCACGTGGCTTATGCTCATATTCTCTGCACACAGAATATGTTCACAGACAACCAACTTTTTCATTAGCAAATGGGAATCAATTTCGTTCAATGTCTTTTAATTGACAACATATTAAAACCATCAGGGAGTCCAGCAATTATATACACTTCTATAATACTTCTACTTGTAGAAGAAGGAGGAAAAGTCTACAACCCCAAGATCGATTTATTAATAGACCGCAATTCCGGTTAATTGAAACAGAAAATCCATCTATCGTTTCTTTTACAGGAAGAACAAATAGAAAAAGACGTATCTGCATTTCGGATTATGACCTCTGACTTTTCCAAATCTGAAATAAAACTGGGAAATATATTTCTTTCGCTTAGATTTAAGAACATTTATTTTACATATCATTAAATGTCTGTTAATAAGCCTAATCCGAAAGAAAAATTGGGATGACTAATCCGAAATGCAAATACGTCTCTTCTTTCTAGCGTGGCTTAAAAACAGGAAGAATGTATTTTAGGGCAGTGCGACTCAAAAGTAGTTTGACATTTGTTTTTTATAGGTACAACTGAAAATTTGCAATGAAAAATGTGAAAATTCGGTTTCCAATATATTGCTTCTATCTTTGAAGACGGATTTTTACCAGATGTGGGACATAACTTATTTTTGTCATTGGCACAATTCGATTTGCAAAGGTGTTCTATTTTCAAACCGCCCCACTATGGGCCAGGTGACCCGGAAATTTTGCAAAAGTCAAAATATCGACCGATTAGGCTAAGAATGCTTATTTGGGAGTTTTTGGGGTTGCTGGTGATTACGAATCTAAGATCAAAACTTAAAAATTCAAAATAGCGGATTCAATATGGCGGCGAAATTTTTAAAATGTCAACAGATCCCTATCAGAACGGCTGAACGCAAGTGTTACGCTACATACATAAAGTAACCCTAAAGTAAAGACGGCTTCAAGTGCATCGCTAGTAGCATTTTGCACGCGAAGTTTAAAAATAAAATTAAAAATTTGAAAATGCAAATAGGTTATATAAATGCATCAAATAATAAAATTAATGTAACAGAAGATGCTAATCTTTCAAATTTTCATAAATATTGTAAAAATTTCGTCGAAAATTCTTTGAATTATAATACTTACGTTTTGAAGAATGCAACTTTATCGACTGTGGTAATACATGAGAAATTTTTTTCAGTAATCGAATCACGTTAATCTTATTACTCCTTCACAAAGAATTGTTGATAAAATAATAAAAAGTATTCAAAAGTTTATGATATTGAATTTAAAACAATTTTAATTTCATATAAAGGGATTACACTTTATATCAAATTAAATTATTATGAAAATAAATATTCACATTTATAATGATGATATTAAACAAAAATAACAAACTTTTATAAAAAATTGTTTATTTATTAAGAAAATAATCATTTATGACCGTTTCTTAAGCAGAAAATTAGGAAAAATAACAAAAATTAATTCTCATGTTTAATAACAATTTTATTGTATACACAATTACACATTTTTATAAAAAAAAACACAAGATGAGTAAAGAACTAATAACGAAAAGTAATATTATTCAGAGATTGTGTCCTCGCCAACACAATTGAATACAATTTTTTGATTTTCAAAATGTGCATTTTTGAAAAATCGTTATTGAAGAAACCTTTGCAAATCCACACTTTTTTTTTTCTCGAAATGTATTGATCGAAAAAAAAAACGTTAACTGATGGGATATTCCTTATCCTTACTGAGCACAATTCAGCGCAAGTTTTCCATTTTCAAAGTTCGCATTTTTGAAAAATCGGTAACAAAAAAAGTGTTTCCCACTGAATAATATTTGGTCCTTCTGCATTTTCGTTTTTTTCTTCAAAACCTGTAATTCTTCTCTTCCTGCAGATTATAATTCTTCGAAAGAAAAATTGAATTTTACACTTAAGAAAACTATTGCAGATGGAATTTGAAAAACACGGATTTTGAATGCAAGAATGTCCTGCGTTGCTTTGTTTAGCAACTACAGAGCAACAAAGTTGCGTGTAGGTGTGCCCCCGCGTGAAGTGTGAGTGCAGCCGCCGCAAGCGCACGCCGCCGACCGCAACGGCAGCCTCCTGTATTGCAGTTTGAATTCTTCACTCCACAAAGTGAAGCGCCAAACTACCAACATGCTCCTCAATATTTACAACTTACATTCCGCATGAAACTAACGTTTATACACCCGAATAGCACGCTTTTTTACTAAAAAAATTTAAAACCAATTGTTTAACTTTTACACTTAGAGCGTGTTTGGTAAACATAAAAGCTTAAACAATTAAAGTTAAAAATCTGAAATTTACAATGCTTTCGGCAGTTGCAGAAAAATAACATTGGGTTCCCTTTGCTAAATAGATAATTTCTAAACTTGTTTAGACAATTAAACCTAAGAACAAAAATCATAGAAAATTAATTTATTTCAATTTTTCTTTTTCAATTTCTAAAAATTTTCTTTACTAGACTTACACCTCATCAGATATCTAGATTCTCTTTTTTTAATCCAATCTTACATGTTATCCCTATTTGCTTAACCAATGAATTTTCTCCGAGTCGCCGGAAAACCAAAAATTACCAACATACACACGTATTGCATTATCAGGACTGCGTTAATTATTTATATAACTTTTATCCTTCCTCTATGCAACCTCGATCCTCCCATTTGGGCGACAATGTTGCATTTCAGACCATTGATGTCACTTCCGGAAACACTCCTGAGATCACCCTATTATCGACAAGCTTTCAAATTTGCCCCAGGGGTGGTTTCTGAAAGAACTTTTAGATAAATGTGAGAGTTTGTGATTTTTCTAATACCAAAGCCACAAAACACTTTTCAAGTGCAATTCTGACTATTGACACCGCTTCCGGAAAAATTCCTGAGAGCCCATATTCTCAACAAGTTTATAAATTTGACTTAGGGGTGGTTTCAAAAAGAATTTCCCAATTAGTGTCAGAAATGACAAATTTCTAACTATCAAAGTCCCAAAAAACAGCGCCTCCCGAAATCTTCATGAGGCCTTAGGTTAACCTTAGGTTTTCAAATTAGACCTAGAGGTAGTTTCAAAAGGAATTTCCAGATAAGTGTCAAAAATGACAATTTTCAAACTATCAGAGACACCAAAAACTTTTTAATTGCATTTGTGACTATTAGAATCACTTCCAACAACCTTGATGAGGTACCACTATTATCCACAAGTAATCAAATTAGACCCATGGATGGTTTCAAAGAAAATTTCCAGATAAATGTCAAAAATGACAATTTTCAAAGTATCCAGGTCCCCAAAAAATTTTAAATTGCATTTCTGATTACTGGCATCACTTCCGACAACCCTCCTGATACAACCCTATTATCCATAAGTATACAAATTAGACCTAGGGGTGGTTAAAAAAAAATGTCCAGGCAAATGTCAAAAATGAAAATTTTCAAAGTTTTAGAGTCCCAAAAAAATTTTTAATTGCATTTCTGGCTATTGGAATCATTTCCACGAACCCTCCTGAGGTACCCCTAATATCTTTAAGATTTTAAATTAGACCCAGGGGTGGTTACAAAAACAATTTCCAGATACATGTCAAAAATGAAAATTTTCAAAGTATCAGGTTCCGCGAAAAATCTTAAATTGCATTTTTGGTTATTGCAATCACTTCCGACATCCCTCCTGATACTTAAGGAACATATAAGTAATTAATAGAATGTACAAGTTATTTTTTATAAATAATTTATTTAAACAAAATTTTCAATACATCATTTTGTAGTAGAAAAAAATTATTTTGTCTCAAAATCGTTGTAATTTATTATTGGAATGGTATTAATAGCGAAAAATTGTGATAATTTGAAAATGCATATACAATTTATAAAGTTATAAGCAATTTTGCAACTTATTAAGTCTCATAGGCAGACCAATTGTCGTAGTATACAACTTAATGTTGGGATGAGAACACTTCATTAAAAGACGATTTTTCATGAAAAAAATGTAAGCTTAGGATTGCTTAATCAATTTGTAAAATAATTTAAAATTAAAAAAATACTAATAGCACCATTCGATTCTTCGGCAAAAATTACTTATAGTTCATGTGTAAGACAATTTTCTTCTCAAACGTATTTGTTATGTAGTATAATTAAATGCATACGCAAGTGTCGTTTGATGTAATTATTCATTTATACTAAATAACCAACCGGGTTGAGAAAAAAATTGTCTAACACATGGACTCTATGTAATTTTTTCCGTAGAATCAAATGGTGCTAGTAGTTTTTTCGTAACTTATATTTTTAAATAAACTGTTTGAGCGATCGAAAGTTGAAAT
>JBAGKK010488607.1:0-16057 GCA_037177015.1 Euceroptres primus
CTATGAGCGAATCACAGAGGCAGACACCCATCTGAGTACTAATCGTACCCAGGGTTGCTTAACCTCCGTGATCGCCGTGCTAAGTCATTCACCACCTGAGCCATATCATCGGTATATTGAAAATAATATTCCGGCTTATATTTTCAACCGATTTTAAAGTTTTTTTTAAAACGGAAGCTAAATAAATTCTTAAGAGATCTGTGAGAACCGATTTTCGAAAAAAGTTGATACATTTTTTTTATTTAAGGGGCATTATTTCTCAAGTGTACCCACCCCAAAAAATGAATTTCTCTGATCGGGCTCAAATTTACAAAAAGCTGAGTCTTATTAGCTGGCACTTAAAAAAAGAAAGATTGATCAGTTTGTTCAAAAAATCGCCGAGGTAGAGGGGGTAAATTTTTGTACTTTGCGCAAAGAGCCTCTATTTCGGATATAAATATATTTTTATGTATGGCATTTAAAAGATTTTGACCCAAACGTTTTCGATTGATTTTTTCCCAATCTTTCGAATGAAATAAAATAAAATTTTAAAAATTTTAAAATTTAACCATCATTTTTGAAAATCAAAAATATTTTTGATTTTTTTTAAAGTTCGACCCTTTTTTTTCTTTTTTAAAACTAAAAATAAAGATTGAAATGCTTACTTTCAGATCCTTAAATATAAAATGTCCTTTTTTGTTATTTTTGAAAAATTGAATTTTAAGTAAGCTGGTGAAAATTTTCAAAAAATTCTAAAGTCAACAAAAATTTTTTTTGAATTTCCGTTTTTGGAATATTGTTTCGTATCAAAAACTATACATGCAAAAAATTTTCTGAATTTTTTTCGCGCATAGGAAAAATTTTTTGAATTTACTAGGTTACTTAAAATTAAATTTTTCAAAGACAACAAAAAACGACATTTTGCTATTCAAGGATCTGAAAGTAAGCATCTCAAGCTTTATTTTTAGTTTAAAAAAAAAGAAAAAAAAGGGTCGAACTTAAAAAACAATCAAAAATATTTTTGATTTTAAAAAATGATGGCTAAATTTTAAATTTTTCAAATTTTTTTTATTTTGTTCGAAAGATTAGGGAAAAATCTATCGAAAACTTTTGGGTAAAAATTTTTTATATGCCTTATATAAAAAGATATTTATATCCGAAATAGAGGCTCTTTGCGCAAAGTACAAAAATTTCACTCCCTCTACCTCGGCGAGTTTGTGTAATCGATAAATGTAGATTCGCAAAATACTAATTGTAGAGTAATTGTAATTGAGTAATTACACTCAATAAATGTAATTGAGAGTTTATAATAAATTAATAATTTGTTACTAACAATTGTATTGTTATAAACAGCAGTCTGAGATTTTATAATAATTTTCAATATTTATAAAGCGACTTCAGTCTGTAATCCAATTTCAAGTCATGTAAAAGCATTATAAAAATAAATGGAAGTATATTTCTCATTGTTATAAACAAATAATATAAACAAATGCAGAGTGTAAGCAATTTTTGAAAGTTTGAGGTACTTTTTTTGTAAGTTTGTTTCAACTGGTATGCTAGTGATATTCCGGAGCAGCACATTGACATTTTATGAAAAATATGATTGTTCTAAATAAATGACATAAACAAATTCGCTTTTTGTGCAATTTTTTAAAGATCAAGATACTTTTTTTTCAAAATTTGTTTCAATTGGTTTGCAAGTAATATTCCAGAGCAGTACACTGATATTTTATGAAAAATGTGATTGTTATAAACAAATGGAATAAACAAATTCGCTAATTGTGCAATTTTTTAAAGTTTGAGGTGATTTTTTGAAATTTGTTTCAATTGGTTTTGTAAGTGATATTCCAGAGCAGTACACTGAAATTTTATGAAAAATGTGATTGTTATAAACAAATGGCATAAAGAAATCCGCCGCAAATTCGTTTATAGCAATAATGCAATGAAATGACAATATACTGTCTTGCAATAACTATGACAAACCAATTAAAACAAATTTCCAAAAAAAAAGTATCTTGAACTTTAAAAAATTGCACAAAGAGCAAATTTGTTTATGGCATTTGTTTATAACAATCACATTTTTCATAAAATGTCAATAAACTGCTCCGGAATATCACTGGCACACCAATTGAAGCAAATTTCCAAAAGAAAAGTACCTCTAACTTTCAGAAATTACAGACAAAAGTCTCTTTATAAAGATTCAAAATCATTATAAAATCTCAAACTGCTTTTTATAAAAATACAATCGTTAATAACAAATTATTAATTCATTATAAACTCTCAATTAGTATTTTGCGAATCTGAATTTATCGACATTAATGTCACTCAAACTGAACAATTTATGCACTGTTAATGCATCGAAAACTTAAAAATTTTAATTTTTGCAAATTTTATACTTAAATAAAAAAAATTTATCAAATTTTTTTGAAAATCGGCTCTCATAGATCTCTTAAGAATTTATTTAGCTTCCGTTTAAAAAAAACTTTAAAATTGGTTAAAAATATAAGCCGGAATATTATTTTGAACATTTTTTCAACCAATGTACTGCAACGCAGACCAGCGCGCTACACACCGCACGTTACGGGCTCAAGATCTTCATTTTTTAAAACTACTTACTACCCCTCTGATCGTTTTGAAACTCGGATATGTTATTCTAGAGCATATAGAGATCATTTAGAGAGAAAATGGTGATTGTGCCTCAAGTGCATCCCATAAAAAAAGTTCAAAAATATTTAAAAAATTTTTTTTACCCGTATTTTTTGAAAAAAGGATTCCGTAACCCCCATAACTCCCATAAAAAATTTTTTTCAGATATAATCTTTTGGGGAATTTAATCTCCCATCAATGACAACTTGCTGCAAAAATCTCAACCAAATCCAGGCGGGAGCAGTTTATCCATGCTTTTCCTGCTATGCCCTTTAAACTACAACTAAAGAACCTCCGTAATATTTTACTAGCTAAAAAATGGATTCAGTTAATTGTATTTTGTACACAGGCAATTTTTAAAAAATAATACGAAGGTTCGAACCAAGATTAGTATTCAGAACTTTGTGTTTTAAACCTCTAAAAGTTAAATGGACTTTAAATCTTCGAAAAAAGTTTTCAATTTGTTTGAACTATGATCTTACCATTTTACAAGTGACAAAGTTCTGAATTGATATTCAGGTGAATGAGTCGAAACCGAGGAGTGTTGAAATCCTATATTCAATCTTCTCTTTTCCAAACTTAGATACGGCAATTTTTAGTAAATTTTTATTTGTTATTGAAAAACCCGACAGAAGAAAAGGATCTGAACACTATTTAAGGCTTGACGATGAGATCGAGAATGGGATTGTGAGTGCTAAGTGGAATCAAACAAACCTTGGCTACCTGCGAGTCGACCTGCTCGTCTGTCTATTGCGTCTCCTCGCTAGCGACGGTGAACCTTCGTTGTTAGATTCCGTACTTGACTCGACGCCACGAGAAAATATGTCTAAAATCAAAACTTTTATCAAAGGAATGTGACTCGCAGAGAAAAACCCAAAACCCAAAAAAGGGTACTTTATGGTTAAACAAATAAATTAATCCTCAAGTAAATCTGGGGAAAGGAAATAAAAAATATACACTACCTCTGCAAGGCTTTACAGGAACTCTGTAACTAGGTCCAGCACATTCGCCACACGGACTGCCGGAAGTATCGCTTCCAGATCCCTGACGACTGGAACGAAGTTTGCTTTCAGCTTCGGCGATGCTGGGAAAGTAGCGTTGCTTGTGCCACCTCGGCGTTTTCGACCTGCGCGTAAGAGAACAAGAGAACGAGGAAGAGAAAAGACCAGGGGAGATAAGGGAAGTGATAGTTAGTGCGGAACGGGTCGAGGAAGATCTCGTTGACGAGTGCTCAAACAAACTACATCAAAAGATCTTAATCACAAGAAAAATACCTTTCAAAATCCACGCTCGACCTCTCGTAGTCGATGGCGTTGATGTCCTCATTCTCCAGGTGACCAAAGGTCTTGAACTGCATTGTATAGTCCAAAGTTGCGGTGGTCACTGATCGATTATCCCTTCCAGGAACGCTGAAGGTTGCGTAGGGACTGATCTCGTACATCTCTGAAACACGAATAAACACGAATTTTTAATAATTTCTAATCGGATTAAAAAGAAAGGAAGATGCAAACCTGAGCCATGATCATTTGATTTGTGATTATCTTGCTTGACTGGCGAACTTGTGTAGACTTGATGATTTCTTCTGTTATCTCTCTCGGCAGTGGATTTGAGCTGAACTGTGGACATACAGTTTGATAAATGGTGATGCTGTTGGTGGCTTTGATTCAATCCCAAACCTGATGGTTGTTGTTGACCTGGTAGCATGTCTCCTAAGTAACTAGATCTGCAACAATATTGTTTCCTTGAAAATATTCCGTCTTTAAAATTGAGACACTCAATGTTCTCTATCGAAAATTAAGTCTTCAAAATATTTTCTGCTTAAAATAAAGCTCACCTTCCACGTTTCAGCATGACGTACCCCAGTACAATGGCAGAGATAATCAAAATAATTGCACAAACAAGTGGTACAATGATATATAGAAGTTTGTAGCTAGGAATGCCCTTGACAGTATCATCGTCCATGATCAAATCATTAGGAGGACCAATGCTGATTCCACTGAGAGTGGTTGTAGCGAATTCCATCTGGGTTTGGGTTGAGCCCGCATCATTGTGTGCAGTCAGTCGCAAACTGTACCAAGCTGCTGGCTTTAAATCTCTTATCACAAGGTTTTCGGTCGCTCTACTTGCTACCAAAATCCAGGGCTCTGTGCCTATTCGTCTGCGATATTCGACAGTGTAATGGTGGATTAAACACTCCCCATTTGGCCAGGCTGATAGATTCAGACGAACAGAGGTTGCATTCGCTGAGACGATGTCTCGTTCTCTTGGAAGAAGAGGTGCTGTTCCTTTTGTTGTAGCACTAATTAACGGACTCGGATCTCCGGTACCAACTCGATTATAAGCAGTTAAATGAGCAAGATAAGATGAACCACACTTCAAACCACTCAAGGTCATCTCCGTGTGTTCTGGAGACAAAGTTATTTCCTCCCATCCACTTTGGTCCCTTTTGTAACTCAGAACGTATCCTAAAATAATAATATTATTTTTCATTGGACCTATCCCATATTTTACAAAATATCCTTAAAAAACCTCTTTGAATAATTTTTGTATAACGACCTTGAATAGTAGCGCCACCATTATCAGGATGATTCCAACAAAGCTTGATACTGTCAGTAGTTGTATATTGAAGTTCGAGTATCGGAGCTCTTGGTGGCATTACAACGATTAAGGTATATGTTATTGAATCATCTCCAAATAAATTGCTTACTGAACACGTATAATTTCCAGCAACTGATTGGTCTAGTCCTAACATAAAAAATCCTATTAATGTCTAATATTCCTTATAAATTATTTTTTCTCAATTTTTAAAGAAAATACCGTGAATATTTAGATGTCCATCGGTTGTTATCTCATGATGCCTTCCAGAAGAAACTTGATTATTTTTGTGAGTCCAGTCTGGTCGAGGTGTTGGGTTCCCAACAACTAAGCAAGAGAGAACTACTGAAGATTTCACAGGTCTTCTCAAAACTTGGGAAAAAGAAGCTACTCTCGCTGGAGCTGAAGAAAAAATTTCAATATAATCTCAGTTATTTTAGGCTTTTAATTTTCAATCAGGGATTTTGTTCTAAAAATACCTTTGGTATTTGTAGTTTGTGTCACGATAGTTGTTGGTTCTCCCTCTCCAAGAGTTGTGGTTGCCGATACCCAAAACTCATAAAGTTGTCTGCAAAAATTAGAAGAAAAAATTCCTGAATTCTAAATACTGTGATTCCAAATAAACTTAAGGATTCAAAAAATATTTTTAAGCTGAGATTTCATTAGCCTTGATTATTACCTTTCGCTTAAACCTCGTAGTTCCATTGTGAGAGTATCAGTCGGAGACAAAGGCGATTCATGCATCACATGACTATTTTGTCTCGGAGAACCAGTTTCTCTGCTGTAGACTGTGTATCGAGAAACTCGACCATTTGGCTGCAAGGGTGGCAACCACGAGACTAAAATACTCTCCGCTGTAAGGGCTAATGCTTTAATTCCTGCAGGTGGTCCTGGAACTGACCAATTCAATAAAGATATAAAGCTTCAATAAAGCTTTATTACCTTAATTCTAAAAACACATATGTTCAAAATTATAATCTCAAAACTTAGATAAGAAATATTACCATCTTCATCAGTTGCACAATAAATTGAAGAGCTAAGAACTCCATCTCCTGCTCCAGTATAAGCTAAGACTCTAATAGAATAGTTTGTATATTTGTACAAAGTATGCAGGTACGTTTCATCACTCGAGGTCTTTTTGACTTCACCCACTGTCGAAATTTCCACTGAAAAAAGGTGGCATTATTAAATCCAAATTGATTGATTTTATTAATAAAATTTGATATAATTCATGAGTAGTATAAAGAACTCACTGTTATCAGTAGGCACTGGTCTGTAGTAAACCTTATATCCTTGAATTACTCCTCCATGTTGATGAGAAGGAGGTGGATGCCAAGAAACCTTAATACTCTGAGATGAAAGTGGGTTACAAGTTACTTGAGTTGGTGGTGCCCCTGGAACTGAAAAAAAACATTTTGTTTTTCAATAAATATTCCTGATACTTTATAACTTAATAATTTATCAATTTCTAAATATAATTTTTTACCTCCTTCTTGTGTTGTTCCAACGACAGGAACACTTGCAGGGCCACTAGCTATGCTATTAAAAGCTCTGATGGAGATATCATATTTCGTATAATTCCTCAAACCAGTCAATTGAACTTTAGTAGTCGCCCAACCATTAATAGTCAAGCTTTTACTTTGATTAACTCCGGATGTCGAAGAAGAATGTTCAGACCAGGTTACTATGTAGCCCAACAAATCCCCGTTGCAAGATTCTTTCGGAGGCGCCTTTACAAAAAAAAAAAAAAATAAACAATTGGAAATTTTAATTTGGAAGTGGAACAGTAACGAAAGATATGAAAGATTGATTTACCTGCCAGCTGACTATTAACTCTCCAGGTCCAGCTGATTTGACTTTGATATTCTGGGGAGGTTCCGTAGGAGCTGAGAGAATATTCATCATATTAATCATATTAATAATAGCATGAAATGTCTAGAAGATAATACAAGAAAAATGGATATAATGATAAAATTATTACCTTCTTCTTGAGTTTTGGCGACAACTGGATCAGTTGGGGAACTGGCATCGATATTATTGATAGCAAAAATGCGAAAAGTGTAGGTAATAGCTGGATGGAGTCCATTCACGAGAACCACTTCTTGATCTTCACTCGATACTTCATAGTGAGATAAACCTTGAAAAACAATTAGACATGGATTTTGAAATTAGGAATTCTATAACTTAATAAACCTCTGAACTTAGTATTTCCCAGTTGATCGAACCATTTTGAGTTGGATTCATCGCAGATTCAAAACCCGACAATCCTGGAGTAAATGTGACATTATGTGCTTTCGCTGGATCCCAATCATCAGTAATTCCGTGACCAAGGGGACGATATTGAATAACATATTTATGAATCGGATTATTTCCATCAAATGCCTTCTTCCAAGAAAGTCGAATGGATCTCGATCCGATTTCTATCACTTCAAGATTCGTTGGTGGATCAGGCCTTTCTATTTTTTTTAGAGATGATAAATAAAACTAGCACACAAATATCTATTATAAATAAAAATTATTAATATATTTTAAATCTACTGACCTTGAACTGCAAGGTATATAAGATGTTCACTTCTTCCATAAGCATTATCAGCAGTACACCTGTAAACTCCAGAATCTTGACGATCACTGCTTCTGATAGAAAGCTGAGACTTGAGACCATTATCCGTCTTCACTTGACTGATACTAAGCCTGTGACCATTTGTATTCATTCTATTGTTATTATGAAGCCACTGAACTTCAATTGGATCATCACCAATTACAGTACAATCCAGAGTTACTGATTCACCCCTACGGATGGTTACATTTTTGCTCTGAAATTCGAATCTTGCTGGTTCTAAGAGAATTGATTAATCAATTAGTAGTTGTTAATAAACTCAGAAATGAAAAATTAGCAGTATTAGTATAATTAGTTAGTTTTTATTCATGCTAAACTCTCCCTGCTGGAAGTAAAAGTATTCAAAGTCTATCAGTTTAAATCAGTCAGCTATCCATAGATATCCGTTAGAATACTTTTTTTATACTCGGCGATCCGTTTGTATGCGTAGGGTATCCGTCTCTTCTCGCGAATCATTATCTAATCCGTCGATTCTATCCGTTTCAATCATTAGCTTTACTTGTCGAACATATTCTTGTCCATTTCAATATTTATACGTTTCAATCCTTCATTCTCTATCTGTCATTTACTCCTTGTCTATCCGATTTTATATATTCCTATCCGCTACGATACTTGTGCGTTTCAATACTTCATTTTCTATCCGTGATTTAATCCGTGTCTATCGGCAGGCCACTTGGAATTTTTTCGTCACCTGTCACGGAAAGAAAATGAATCCGGCCTAATCATTTTCTATCCCCCGTCAATCCTCTCTTTAAAAAATGTGTTGCCTATCCGTTTCAATTCATCGTTTTCAATTCGCCTTCCTATCCTTATCTATATGCCTTTATGTATTCCTGGCAAATTATATACTTATGCGCTTCAATACTTCATTTTCTATCCGTGACTTAATCCGTATCTATCCACAGGCCACTTGGAATTTTTTCGTCACCTGTCACGGATAGAAAATAAATCCGTCCTAATCATTCTCTAATACTCTCAATTCTCTCTCTACATAGTGTATTGCCTATCTGTTTTAATCCATCATTTTCAATCCGACTTCATATCCTTATCTACCCGCCTTTATGTATTCCTAACCAATTATATACTTATGCGTTTCAATCCTTTGCTTTACTCCGAGTCTATCCGCGAGTCACTTAGAATTTTTTTGTGATTTGTCACGGATAGAAAATGTATCCGTCTTAATCATTTTCTATCCCCCTTAATCCTCTCTTTAAAAATGTATTGCCTATCCGTTCCAATACTTCGTTTTCAATCCGTCTTCTTATTCTTATCTATCCTCTTTTGTGTATTCCTATCCGTTTCAATACTAATGCGCTTCGATCCTTCATTTTTTATCCATGAGTTAATCCGTGTCTGTTCGATAGCCTCTTAAAATGTTCTCGTCTCCTGTGACGGATAGAAAATGTATCCTTCTCTATTCTCCTCAATCTTCTCTCACAAAAATGTATTGCCTATCCGTTTTTATCCATCTTTTTTAATCCATATTCCTATCCTTAATGCATCATTCTCTATTTCTCTCAATCCTCTCTCTCTCAGAAATTTATTGCCTATCCGTTTTTATCCATTGTTTTCAATCCGTATTCCTATCCGTAATCTATTTATTAGATTGAACCAAGCTTTTACTACAAGTTGATTAAAGCGGATTAATTCGGATAAGATAACATAAATAAAGTTTTTTAGTGAAAAACCCTGCTGGAATTATAATTATTCAAACCCTACCAGTTTCAATCCGTCAGCTCTCCATAAATATCCGTTTGAATACTTATTCTATACTCGGCGATTCGTTTACATCCGTAGGGTATCCGTCTATCCTCGTAAATCATTAACTAATTTGTTGAATCTATCCATTTCAATCATTATCTTTACGTGTTGTATATATTCCTATCCGTTTCGATACTTATACGTTTTAATCATTTATTCTCTATGCGTTATTTAATCCTTGTCTATCTGCTTTTATACAATATTCCTATCCGTTTCGATACTCATGCGTTTCAATACTTTATTTTATATTCGCTATTTAATCCATGTCTATCCGCGAGCCTCTTGGAATTTTTTCGTCACCTTTAACGGATAGAAAATGTATCCGTCCTAATAATTTTCTATTCCCCTCAATCCTCTCTCTAAGAAATGTATTGCCTATCCGTTTTAATCCATACTTTTCAGTCACGGATAGAAAATGTATTCGTCCTAATCATTTTCTATTCCCCTCAATCCTCTTTCTAAGAAATGTATTGCCTATCCGTTTTAATCCATACTTTTCAATCTGCTTCCATTTCTTCTTTTTCCGTCAGATACTTAGATGTTCATCCTCATAAAACACGAATAGGAAATGTAACCGTGTTAATAAAGACGAATTGAAAACTATGGATTACAATGGATTGTTACAGATATTTTGGTGAAAGAATTGGAAAGGATAGGCTCTGATTGACACGGATACGTTTTCTATCAGTTATACGTGAATGAGAACATCTAAAAATCTAATAATAAGTAGAGAAGGATAGGGAGACGGGTTGAAAATTATGGATTAAAACAAAGAGGAAATATATTTTTTCGAAAAAAGGATTAAAAAGAATTGATAATGACTGACATGGAAACATTTTCTATCCGCTATACATGATAAGTGCTATTCAGTTTTATCATGGAACTCCTAGCGTGATGTATTAGCTCATATGGCTAGGCGTTCTGGCAGATAAACTCGATCCACGCGTGGTTAGGGTTTCGCGTCTTTGTACTTGCGGACTTTTCAGTGTTATATGCGTTAGCCATAAGATTAGAATGTTATGTATGTATAAAAATTATATTTATAAAATAATTAGATACGTAAGATATACGAAAATGAAGTCATTGAACCAAACTTTTACTACAGATGAATTAAAGCGGATTAATGCGGATTGTATAAAAATACTAAAGTTTTGGTTCAAACGATTAGTGAAAGATCTACTTTAAGGATAAAAATGGCTAACCAGAAAAAACTTTTCACTGATAAAAGAAAACGGATTTCACTTCACTTATTAGAAAGTATTCAAGCGGATAAAGATTTACAAGTCTAATAACGGATAGGCAATGATTGAAAAGAATGTAAAGTACTTATTAAGACGGATTAAAAATTTCTATCCTTTTGAATCCGTTATTTTCTATCCGTTTGAATACTTTTACTTCCGGCAGGGCTGTAATATCAATATCAGTGCCTCAAAAATTAAAGTACCAATCCTTTCCAAAATTCCAAAAATAAATAACGTACCGTTTACAGATACGTAGATAACTTTGGTAAGTCCTGATCCAATGCTGTTGTTAGCTCTGCAGAGATAGTGACCTTCGTCCTGAGGTTCAGCCGAAGCAGTCCACAAGGTATCATTTGGAAGAATCGTCAATCTTCCATCGAGACCAGCGATCAGAGGCTGATAGTTGTTCGCTATTCTTCCTCGACTTCGAAGCCAAGTAACCGATGGTGGTGGAAAACCATCAGCTTTGCAGTGCACGATGAGTGGACTTCCCAAAAGTGTAGAGACATTTTGAGGCTCGAAAATCCACTGAGGAGGCACTCGAACCAGTAATTCTGCTGTTTGGTTCACTTTTGCAGCACTGTTCAAGGCAATGCAGGTGTAGTTGCCACTGTGACGAGATGAGATGTTCTTGAAGATCAGAAAGTGGAAGAAATCTTCCTCTCTTTCTTCAATCTAAAGAAAGTTAGAAGTCATCCTGTTTAAAAAGCTTCAAATCTAAAAGTTTTTTTTTAGAATTTGGAAGCCTTTAAGATTTAAATACAGTACTGTCCAGGAATATGAGGACACCTGTTTTTTGTGAGATGCATAAGTTAATTTTATGCATAAGTTATAATTTTTATAATTTACGAGATAAAATTTTTTCCACAAAATAATACGAAAGCTATCAAAATTCTGCGTAAAATAAGCCCAAGATGAAGTCACTCTGTAAGAAACTAATGCAAAAATAGTGCATTTTTCGATTTGTCCTAAAAATGGTAATAACTCACGAAATAAATAACATTTTTTAATGTCCTTAGGCTAATTTTAAAGTTAGATCTCCATAGAATTTCATGAATGTACGAAGAGAACTCTTCAGTTTTTCCCCCGATTCCGCCAAAGATTAAAGTTGGCACAGTTGTAAAATTTCAATAACGTATAATTATTTATAGAAAAATATTTAAAATCAATCTATATTACATTTTAATATTTTTTTTTAGAATACATAGAAATATTAATTTCTATATTTTATCAAATTAATTTTTCAGAGTTTTCGTTTTATTTGAAATTTTACAACTTTTTTGTTCCAAGTTCAGTCTTGGGAAAAATCGAAAGAAAAAATTACAGTTATCTTAATCCATTCATGTCATTCTATGGAGATTTATCTTTAAAATGAGCTTAAGGACATTAAAAAATCTTAATTATTTCATAAGTTATTGAAAGTTTTCGTAAAAGTCGAAAAATGCACTATTTTTGCATTAGTTTCTTACAGAATGAACAAAATCACTTCACCTTGAGCTTATTTATGAAAAAAACAGGTGTCCTCATATTCCTGGTCGGTACTGAAAGTTATGTAAATTCAAAGCAAGGAATCTTAATACTTAGACTCACACGAAGGGAAGATGGTAAAGGTTCTCCGTCTTTTAACCAAGAGAAATGAATAGGAAGATCTCCTGAAGTCACGCTACAAGAAACTTGAGTCCTGCTACCTTCTTGAAGGTCTGCAGGAAAGTAAATTGGACTCATCACTGGTGGACCTGGATGTAAAATTTAATTAATTAAATAGACATAATTTAATAGAAGACTTTGTGTGACTAATGGAAATAATGGAACCTACTGCTAACGAAAAGTTGGATATCTCTGCTGGCAGTCTGACCCATTCTGGCTCGAACTGTGCAAGTGTAGGTACCAGCATCGTGTGGATCTACGTCGACTATAGTCAAGTGTCCATTGTCCACTCGGTGCCTCATATCAAGAGGTAATACTGTTCCATCTCTTGACCATTCTACAGATGTTATAGGATATCCAGAATAGGGGCATGCTATGATTGTATCAACCCCGGCAATCGCGCGAATTGGTCCAATTGAACGAATGTAAGGTGCCCCTAAAAATATAGAACAAATTTCGAATAAGTTAAATTTAAACGATTCTAATCAGTCAAAAAAACCTTAGAATCAAATAGCATAAAAATTGAATTAATACCATAAATATTCAGCCTGGCTTTGTGCGTTGTAGAAGCAAGCGAATTGGAAGCAACACAAGAATAAAGCCCTCCATCCTCAGATGAAGCTGATGTGATGTTCAAGTGACTTATCACGTCTCCAGATTGGTCCACATACTGACCTATAGCATATCTGCAAAGGAATTACAATTGGTTAAACTAATTATTTTTTAATAACTATTTACTTATTATTTCGTAATTTAATACCTGTGACCAGACATAATTTCACTCAAAGGTTCTCCATCCAAAAGCCAAGTGAAAGAAGGCGGAGGAGATCCAGTCGCTGAACATCGAAGTGAAACTGGAGGCCCAGGTCTTAAAGCCTGTTCAATAAACGTATATTGCAATTCCGGAACGGTATCTAAAATTAAAGATAAATTTAAAAATATCCTGGTAAATTTCAATTTGAATTTATGAAAGAGGTAAAAATCTTCTCACCTCCTAATTTCAATTCAGCGATTGCTTGTGCGTTTTCCTTATCACTTCTGACTAAACATTGATACATTCCTTTGTCTCTTCTACCTACGGATCCAATCAGCAGAACGAGAGGAGCCAATAACCTGATTCTGGTCTCATGAGCAGTCAAAACTGGGACTCCATCATGCAACCATTCAACACTTTCGACTGGATACCCTTCGACTGTACAGTTCATAATTGCAGTTTCACCTGAATTGATCACCTGGAATAAAATTTGCCTTTTAACAGAAATTATATAGAAAATAGAACTTTATTACTGAAACAGTGATTTATTAGTATCAGAAAGTTTTAGAATTTTCTTCCAACAGAAGTTCAAGATAATTTTATCCTTTACAGGATTTTGAAAGAGATTAAAGGATTTTTTTCTTTAGAATAAATTCTTGAATTAACAAAGTTTGTTTTGGCGATATCTTACCTGGAGTCGAGGTTGAATTCTAGCGTTCAGCTTCGATGTGACCGCCAGGTGTGTTTCGGCTCTTTGTACACCTAACTGATTGCTAGCATTGCAAATATATCTTCCTGCGTCCTGAGCGTCTACCCGACGAATTTGCATCAAATCGCCCCAGAGCTGAATCCGTCCGTAAGATTCTACTCGCACCGAACTCCCTGCAAGAGGATAACAATTTCAAACGTAGCTATTGTTTACTTGTTTTTAGCATGACATGTTTTTAAGGATAACAAATTAGTTATTCTGTAATCTTGAGTGCAATGTAAACAATTTTGCGAGAGATACAATTAATAATTAATATTAATATTTATAAACACTAAATATTCATCAGTACTTCACAACAAAGATGGAGTCTGTATTTTATTTAAAGATATTTCAGTTAAAATTTTGGAGCCTTTCAAAAATAAAGAATAGAAAATATAAAAATAAAAATAGTCAAGAAATCTTTGAGTCTTCAAATATCGAGGCTTGAATATTTAATTACATTTGGAAGCATACTTTCAAAGTCTTTTTAATTAAATAGCATCAAAATTAGCAAGCTTTTAAATTTCTTTTAAATTAACCAAATATAAAATACAGAGAATTTAAAATTCCAATGTAAAATCCCTTGAGAATGAAAGCTTTCCGCTAAGAAAAGATGAGAATTTTAAGGTTTTTGAGTTCAAAAGCATTAAAATCTTAAATTGGCCTGATTTGAAATTGTATGTACAAAATATCGGTTAAATTTACCGTTTATATCCCTATACCAGGTAAATTGTGGAGGAGGATTGCCTTGTGCTGAGCAAGTAAGATGCACATCCGAATCCCTTTCAGCAGAAATTGCGATCTGAGAACGCTGCATTAGCCTCGGAGGTATAAGATCCTTTGATTCTGTAGTATGTACAGAAATTTATTTCATGTTTTTTTCATTTTATTTTATTACTAAACTGCGTTCTGGGAAGGAACTTATATGCTTTCATAGAACGAGAAAATTTAGCGATTCTCATTACTTGCCTGTGACTGTCAGTGTAGCTGGCTCACTTTTTCTTCTTTCTCCGGTTAAAGCGTGCCAAGTGAGGCAAGAATATACTGCTCTGCCATCTTCTTCCCTCGCTGCTCTAATGTGAAGATCACCCTGTGATGTTACCACAAACCTTCCACCTGGAAAAAATTATTTACTTCATTTAAATTTTTTTTTCTTATTTAAAAATTTTGTTTCAATTAACATTCCGTTGAAGATTCTCATTCTTCTATTATCATTTTAAGAAGGTTAAACCTCAAAATATAAATAATAATTTAATTAAATAAATAAAAACTTAATTAGAAAAGAGTATTTAAGGTCATAATTAAATTAAAATTACGATTTGATTGAAGAAACAAGGTAAATATTTTTTTTTTGAAGTTAAGCATATGAACCTCTTTCGAGTGGACAGACAGTCGGTAAAAAAGTTAGCCAAAGCGCGTATTTCATCAGGTTTTTAATTTGAAACATTTTTTTAAATCAGTTTTTTAAGTCAAAATTTGCAAAATTTTATCTCCGATCAAATAAGCCATCTAGAGTTTCAGTTGGATAAAAATTACAGATATTTTTCATTCAGAATTTATAAACAAATTTTAACTGTTTTTTCACTGAAACTTGCCTGCAGATTCCGAATGAAAAAATGTTTAATGTTTATTCGATTTAAACTTTTGATGGCTTATTTAATCGGAAATAAAATTTTCCACATTTCGACTAAAAAAGTTTTTTAAAAAACTGTTTAAAATGAAAAACCTGAGGAAATAGGTGCTTTGACTAATTTTTTTCCGACTGACTATCCAGTTCCTCCTTAATTAAAATTACAGGGATCACACCTTTTTTCCCTATACTCCTTTTTCCCTTTCTTTCCCCTATTTTTCTTAAAATCCCCTAAAACCCCTTAAATTGAGATATTTCTCCCCTTTTCTCCTTTTTTTCGAAGTTTTTCAAATTTTTTTCAAGAATTATCATAAATAAAAGTTTATTACATTTAAAAATGGCGATTGCTGTCAACTATCATGAAGGCAGGATTCTACTTCGAACGCTCGAAAAAATGCTATTTTTGTCAATTTTTTATTAGAACATTAAGAAAGATATT
>JBAGKK010488618.1:1277-16055 GCA_037177015.1 Euceroptres primus
AATTTAATTTTCCAATAAATCGAAACTAGAAAAATTATCGAAAAACGACACTTTATAAAGCATACAATTTTTTGAAATTTGAATTCTGATTTAGAATTTTCGAACACTAAGTTTTCTTACCTTTGTACCTTTAAATTTTTCTAGTTTCGACTTATTGAAAAATTTAATTTTCCAATAAATTCAATTCTGATTTAAAATTTTCGAAAACTGAGTTTTGGTACCTTTGTACCTATCAATTTACTGGAAAATTAAATTTTAAAATTGAATTGAATTTATGAATTGAATAAATTGAATTCTGATTTAAAATTTTCGAAAACTGAGTTTTTGCACCTTTGTACCTTTCAATTTATTGAAAAATTAAATTTTTCGATAAATTTTGGAAAACTGAGTTTTTGTACCTTTGTACCTTTCAATTGATTGGAAAATAAAGGTACAAAGGTACAAAAACTCAGTTTTTAAAAAATTCTAAATCAGAATTCAATTTATTCAATTCACAAATTCAAATACCTTTGTACCTTTCAATTTATTGGAAAATTAAATTTTCCCATAAATTGAAAGGTACAATGGTACAAAAACTCAGTTTTTGAAAATTCTAAGTCAGAATTAAATTTATTGGAAAATTAAATTTTCCAATAAATCGAAACTAGAAAAATTGAAAGATACATAGTTACAAAAACTCAGTTTTCGAAAATTCTAAATCAGAATTCAAATTTCAAAAAATTGTACGCTTTATGTAGTGTCGTTTTCAGTTTTTATTTGTGAAAAAAGTTCGTTCAATTTGCAAAATTTAAGACAGAAATCGATATCAGATTTTGTTAATACCAGTTTTTTATCAATAACCAGAAGCTTTTCTCGAAAAATTAGCAGACTCAGGTTATTTCTGGCCCATTGGGTAACAATTAATAAGATATAAAGTTAAATAATTGCAATTAAACTGAAGAACTTGAAAATTGGTCACCTTTCAGTTTCTCTCATCAATTCGGAAATATGTTATTTCACAAACTTTCCAAATGATGAAAATCTGCAAATGTAATTAAATCAATTAAGTTATGATTGTATAAGTGACATATTTTTTATTTAATTACAATTCGATTGTTTTAATTAAGTATTTTTTTTGGTAGTAGAGAATTGTTCTAATCAGTCACTTTTATTTTTAGTGACAAAAAGCTTAAAGGGAATGTTGAAAATTGATGTAAAATTCGACTTGATTATCAAAGGATCTGCTTTCTTACTTCGAATCTCGCAAATTCATGGTCGACACCATTTTACATGTTCTATGTAGGCGGTGCTATATTCAGAAGTCTATTTGATAGAACCTCGAGATAGACCCTTAGCATCCATTCGTATATAAGGGGTTGAACGTAAGGGGTGTTAGTAACAATTACTCCTAACTCTGGGCGCTAGGCTGTCAGTCAACTCGTTCTTCTTGAACCATCAGCCACCTCATGGTCGTTAGTTCTTTCCAGTAAATAAATTATCGGAAGAAAATTCGGAAGAAAAAGAAAGAAAAATAACAAGTTTTCTGCCAAAAATCAGAATTATTTGATATTTTTTACTTCCCACAATCAGAGTTAGTTTCGTGGCTTAATTAACACTTCATTAACGACGTTTCAACATGAACGAAATTAGAAACCTTGAGGAAATTTCAAACCGTGTGGGTTCAAGGTCTGCAATGACCTTTGCTATTTTTCTTCAGACCGCTACTTATTTGAATTTTTAATGATGAGAATTTTGAATTAATATGTGTCAAATATGTGGGGAGAGACGTTTATTTTATTGGATGACTGTGATTCGAGTTAAGAATTCATGTGAGATTTACGAGCGATTTTTGGAGGTCTTGGTACCAGAAATCACCATGGAGGAAACAGCAACCTCTAGTTCGGAGATAAAAGCTTCTTCCCCAATAGCCAAGACTGTCATTCATCGAGCTTGTGAAGCGAAATCAGAGAAGCCTATTTATCTCAGAGATAGAGGTACTGGAAAATTAAATTTAAATTAAATTTAAAATTTCCTTATTTTTTGTTCATTTCGTAAAATATTAATCTAAAAAAAACAATAATATTTAAAAGCTTATTTTGTATCGATTGCAGCTCGATTAGATTTTTCTGTTTATATATTTTTTAAAGTTGTGATTGCTCTAATTTTGAAATGAATTAAATTTAAAAGTAGACAAAGTTGGAAATCAAGAATTCAAAAAATTGTATATTTATAAATTCTCTTAAAGTTTAAAATTTTTTTTCAATCTGATAATTATCAAACATATTTATTTTATAATTTTCGTGTGTCTTGAAAGTTTTGCCAAAAATGTTAATTGATGAGTATTGATTAAATTAATTAATGGCAAAACATTTTTGCAAAAAATTTTAAATGATGAATATTGATTAAATTAATTAATGGCAAAACATTTTTGCCAAAAATTTTAATTGATGAATATTGATTAAATTAATTAATGATAAAACATTTTTCCAAAAATGTTAATTGATGAATATTGATTTAATTAATTAATTTTTTTAGATGTTCTACAAATTTCAGTAAAACTTAAGATATTTTAATCAAAACACCAAATCTGATAAAAATGAAATGAAGGTCCAAAATATTTTCATTGACTCTTAGTCTCTTAGATTTTGTATAAAATTTTGTATAAAACTTTCCTTGCAATATTCTGACATGCTTAGCTGTAATGAGTCTCAAATTATGAATTCGTGTCGGAACGAACCACGTGCATTCTGTTGATTGTAAACTTAAAGGAAAGTTCTCAAATGCTTTTTTAGAAACTCGAGTAGATAATGAATAGATTTTGTTACTAATACAAAAATTTCTATAATAATTTCTATAATCATGGATGCAGATTTGTTTGAAGAAAATGAAGAAAGAAAAGTTACAAATTATACACAAGTACTTTCAATAGATGAAATGAATGATATTTAAAAACTTGTTTCCCATTTTCAAACTCCCTTTTTATAACTTGTAACAATTTTAAAAATAGTTTATTCTTTATTATATCATATATTGATAATTGATAATAAAATAGTTAATAGTTGATAATAAATCCTACATGTAGGTTGAATATTTTTGAAACTCAGTGTACAAATTGTACTTCTGTACAAAAAATATAATTTATAATTATTAAAAGCATAAAAAAAGTTATTTTATTGGAAAATTGAACACTCGTAGGTTACAGAAAAGAATGAAACTGAAGTTCTTTGACTTAGATGACGAAAGTTTATCGATTTCCAAAGTCGAGATATTATAAAAAGCACTTGTTAGTTTTTTTATTATGATTAAATTAAAAAGCTATCTGAATTGAATTTCATATTCATTCCAAGTTTCTGTGTTGGATTTGTAAAATTTGGATAAAATCTCCAAATTTTATTTTTAACTTAAAAATCAAGTTAATAATATAATCATTTTTATTGACAAAAGGAAAATTTTAAGTGTTAAATTTAAGATTCTTTTCAAAATTAAATTTTTTCATGCTTTGGGGTTGTTTTAGGTATTTTGGACACGAGGACCTGTTTTACGAAAAAACAGGTCTCAGGAAAAAATATTTAATTATAGTTTCAAGAATTTTAATATTATTATTGATGATATTGTTTAAAAGAGACAAGATTAATTTTCATGAAAAAAGTTTGAGGCACAAACATTTTTTTACAGAATTTTGTTTTCTTATCAAATTGTTTTTTTACAAATTATTATTTTTATCGTTATCATTTTTACATATGATACGATTTAAATGAATGATAGCTTATTTTCTCTAGAAAAAGATTCTCTATAACTTAACAATTTTGAACATTACATTTTTTAATGGCTCAAAATTATTAAAAAATAATTTTTGAAACAAAAAATTTTGTAAACAAATAACTACATTTGATAATTATTTATTCATTTTTAAAAATTTTATGTTTTTCAAGGAGAGAATCTTCTTGAAGAAGATTCTAAATTCTAAGAAATTCTCGAAATTCTAAGAAGATTCTAAAGAATCTTCTTCAAGTCAAAGATTCTAAAGAATCTTCTTCCCGAGAAAATAAGCTATCATTCATTAAAATCGTATCATGTTTAAAAATTTGGTAAGAAAAATTTGATAAGAAAAAGTTTGGTCTAAGTCTAAAATAATACTTTTTAAATAAATAATTTAAATTTTTTCATGAAAAATAATCTTTTGTCTCTTTTAAGCAATACCATCAACAATAATATTGCCATTCTCAAAAGTATAATTAAATATGTTTTCCAAAAACTGTTTTTTGAGACACCTCTAAAAATATTTTTTTTAAATCTCCAAAAATTAGGCAAATTTTCTTTTACCAACATATCTACATATTATGTGAAATTATTCAAGGAAGTAGAAATTAAGGTTCTTTTAGAAAATTTTTTTAAAATCTCCAAAAATTAGGCAAATCTTCTTTTACCAACATATCTACATATTATGTGAAATTATTCAAGGAAGCAGAAATTAAGGTTCTTTTAGAAAATTTTTTTAAAATCTCCAAAAATTAGGCAAATCTTCTTTTACCAACATATCTACATATTATGTGAAATTATTCAAGAAAGCAGAAATGAAGGTTCTTTTGGAAATTAGAAATACGTTTCGAAAAATTTGTAAGGGCTGCTTTTTAACTCAGAATGAGAAAATAATTCTTTTGTGCAAATAAAACTTCGAAAAGATTGGAATCTTTGTTCTCAATTCATCCATATAAAATAAATTTGATGCAATGACCATTCAAATTAAATGAATTTTCAAGAAGATCAACAATCATTTAATTTGAATGGTTCTTATGTTTTATTTTAAGTAGATGAATAGAGAGCAAAAATTTTAATTTTTTTATTTCCTCAAACAGAATTATTTTCTAATTTCTGAACGCAAAGACATTTTTCTAGTTTTCTTCCTTTTGAAGCAAATCTATATTTTACAAACATTGTTAAAAACTCTAAACTACAAAAAATGACAATGACAGTGACAATTCACCTTAGGTGTTCGAAACTTTGCAAAATCGTCTAGGTCATGCAAATTCCAAAGTCTTGCGTGGATTTAAATGGCAGTTAGACAGTAGTAGGGCATGTCCAAATAACTTTCAAACGCCGAAAGTGACATATTTCGTGTCTCGTATTAGCTCTTCCTGAATCCCTCGATATCGCGTATATAAAGGGCTGTAAATTTCTGCACGATTCCCAATTGATATTTCAAACTTCTGGAGGGAAGTCATTCGTATAAAGGTGGCAATAGTGCGAGACTCAGTGACTACGTGGAAATTTTTTTGTCTTTTTTTTTCTATATAATCTTGGGAAAAAGCAGATAAGATGTGAGAAGAAAAATTAGTTCTTCTGAACCCTCCAAGTCGAGCGACTCGTGGGATAACGTAGCTTTTTTTTATATATATTTTTTTTGTAAAATGCTATTGTCTGCTAGGGCAGCCAAGTACGCTGCTCTTATGGCGGAACCGGACGAACTTTATCCAGGTCGAACTTGATGCATCAGCGCTTTTTATAGGAGTTTTAGAAGTTTATAACACTTGTGTTTTTTTCTGGGTTGCAGAAAGAATTCTCTATCCAAGGAACACCAGGACTTTAACGAAGACACCTGTTCTTGGAGGAACTCCCATTGAAGAAGAAACATGCATGGTGATTTTCAGAAATCTTTTTTTTAATTAAAAATTTTTTTTTGAAAAATTTTCTTTAATTAGATTACTTCTGGAATAAGTTCTTCGCAACGAAAAACAGCAAATTCAATGGAAATTCATTCAAATTCAAAACATTTTCCTAAAAGTGAAAAATAATTTTCTCCCAAAAATTAGTTGAAAATTTTGTAGAAATTTTTATTTTCATTCATATTTCTGCCGAAGAAAAAGTTTCACTAATTTTTGAATTGTAAAATAAATTACAAAGCATGTAAATAAATTATAAGAATATTCGGCTACTCTTTTAAATTTAACTTCAAATTATTTACTATTTAAGAAAGCACTTTTATTTATTCAATTGTTTTTCTTATTGAAAATATGTAAATCTATAAATTAAAGTAGTAGATATTCTCGTCATTTATCTTAATTTATTTTAATGATGAATCTTTATAAGTTAATTTTATTCTTGACTAATTAATTAATTGTCCTTTCATTTAGTATAATATTTTGGTTTTACGAGCCAATAAGGTTAATTTTCGGTTCAAAACCAATTTTCTCAATTTTCAAAAATAATAATTGGCGAAATATAAATGAGTTTTAATCATTTTTTTAAAATCCATATTGAAAGGCTCTACGAATGCTGGTTTTTGGAAGCTGTGCAAGTCCACCAAAAGTTGAATGGGCCAGAACTGGATTGACTCTTCGACCTCCAGCTCAATCCTTAAGTTTTGGATTGAGGGCATCAAGGAATTCAACTAGAGGTTTTATAACTGCTGTTCAAGCTATTATGCTGAAACATTTTTTGTTCAAGAGCAGCAAACAAGAGAAGTGTACACCAGAAGCGTAAGTTCCTTAAATTTTCCTTAAATTTAAATTCCCCCTAAAAAAAGAATTTTTGTTTATTCACATGTTTATTCAATTTTGAATATTAAATTTTTTGATTACGCTCTAGGCTTTTTAAAAATATCAGGGATCACAGTCAGTCCTCTCTTTCATTTTTTCCCTATTTTTCTTAAGATCCCCTAAAATCGCTATTTTTTAGAATTTCCCCCCTTTTTTTATTCAAAGTACCGATTAATTTTTCAAGAATCCAACAATAATAAATAGAAACTTATGACGTTCAAAAACGCTTGCCGCAATATTAAAGATTCAGAGACTTTTCTAGAATTTTCTATTAATTTCAAAATTTTTCCCAAATTTTCTAAAATATTCTAGACTGACTCTAAATCTTCCGGACTCTTTCAATGTTTTCCAAAATTTTCCATAATAAATCTAAATTCTTCCATAACCGTCTAATATCTTCAGGGTTTTCTAGAATCTTTTTTTTCTGGGTTCTCCTATAATATTATAAAATCTTACAAATCTCTCAAAATTCTTTAATATTTCAAAAAAAATCTAGACTGTTCCAGAATCTTTTAGATTTTTTATAATCCTCCAGAATATTCTGGACCCCAGAATTCTGCAAAATTTTTTAGAACCCTCTAAAATCTGCAAAAGACTCCCATAATTCTCAAGTATCTTCTAGACTTTTTTCAAAATCTTCCTAAAATTCTCTAGACTTTTCGAAACTCTTAAAAAAAAAGTCGGGAAGAGACTGGAAGATATTAGAAGTTTAGGGCAGGATTCAAAAGATTTTTAAGGATTCTAAAAGATTCTGAAACAGTCTAGAATATTTTGAAAAATCATCGGTTTTGGGGCGTTTTTGAAAATTTTAGAATTCTGAAAAAATTTTGGATATTTCTATAAATAGAACTCTGAAAAAAAGTCTGGATATTTCTATAAGAGTTAGAAAAATCCTGGGAAATTTTAGAAGGTTCTAACATAATGCTAGAGGGTTTTAGAAGATTCTAAAATACTATAAAAAATCTTCAAGATTCTAGAGAATTTTGAGGGATTTTAAGAGATTTAGTGAATCTACAAGGAAAATTGTACAAGGATTGTACATTTTTTTGTACAATTGTAGATTTTCCTTGTGCAGTGTACAAGGAAAATTTTAAAGACATAATTTCATAATTCAGAAGTCTAAATTCATGTCAACAATGTTAGCAGCCGAAAATTTGTATATGTCATTAATTTTTAGCCGACAAATTTTCTGTTCGGAAATATTTGCCTCTGGAATTCCTCGTTTTCGTTAACTTCAGCCTGTCATTAAAATTATTTTTCAGGAATATTATAGAGCCTCTGATAATATTTTTGTGATTTAAATGCTGGTTTGGTTGCAGTCAATATAATTTTATTTGTTAATGAAATTTAAGTTTTCTTATAAAAATGTATTTATGAACTTTTATTGACTTTCTTTGTATTTTTAAAAGAAACAGATTTCTTCCTTTTTCCTCATTTTTCGAAAAAGAAATCCCCTATTTCCCCTAAAATTGGCCTACTGAATTGCTGTGATCCCTGAAATTAATATATAGAAAAATAGTTAAAGGCCTGAACCACAGTTCAGATATGAGAAATATTTATACAATAAGGGATCAATTGTTTTTAATAAATATCTAAATAATTTTTTTTATGAATTTAATATTTAACCATTTAAAAATTTTTTTTTAATGTTGCAGTTTATTAAAGCCAAGTTACGAAAAACAAATAGAAGTTTTAACTTGTGCAATAGCAGATATAATATGGCGATGTGCAGGAGGTTTTGCAGTGCAAAGTGCAAGTTGTTCTGTTAATTTAAATACAGTATCGAATGTTAGCATTCCCAAAGCCATTGTTGCCCTACCACAAGAAACACCGTATCTCCAGCATAGCGTGCAATACTTTCAAGATGGATTAACGGAAACCGTACGTAAAATATATCTATATTTAAATATCGAATTGCCAAATAATTAGATCAGATGTATAGCTTTCTTGATTAGCAATTACTTGATACATGGCAAACTGAACGATAAGGATTTCTGACACACTGGCGAGAAGCCAAGCTTATTTCTTTCATAAACTTCACTTGAAACGTCAAAAGTCCAAGTTCATCCATCAAGGAAATTTAAATCGATATATGATTAAATTTCTTTGGAGGAAAATAATTTTTTATTTTTTATTTCAAGTGTGGAGAAATGCTTTTAGTGCTTAAAATTTTTGTAATTTATTAGAGTAACTTCAAAATAATTTTAAAAAATCATTGTGAATATTATTTAAAATTGTCTTGCACATTTTTGCAGTTACATCTGTTCGAGTTCAGTTCTTTGGATGACCTTGAAATTTTTATTAAACGCTATTTGTACCTGGTGTGTATTTTTCAAATGCGATTTTTATTTTGATTTTAAAGTGGATTTAAAATTCAGTATTCAATTTTTTAATAATGTTCAAGTTTCAAGATGAGGGTGGACCTGGGGCAAAATTGCTTCTTTACAGTGCAGTTCTCTCCAGAGGATTTTCAAAGTAAGATATTATCCTTACTATTATAATCTTTAATTATTTAATTAAAAAAAAGATAAATTATAATCTTTAATATTTTCAGTAATTTTAATTTTATACATCTTCCTGCCTGATTATAATCTTGTTTCCAGGGATCAAAGCTAGTCCTCTATTCCCCTTTTTACCTATATCCCCCCGTCTATTTCCCCCCTTCCCCTTTCTTTCCATCTATTATTCTCAAAATCCCCGAAAATTCTTGTATTTGAAAATTTTATTCCTTTTTCCCCCTTTTTATTCAAAGTTTCGATTAATTTTCCAAGAATTATGAGAAATAGAAACTTACGACGTTTAAAAACTCTTTCACCGTTTTTTGAAGTTTTCCATAATTTCAACAAATCTTGTAACTTCCATAACCTAGTAAAATCTTTTAGGTTTTCCAGAATCTTTTAGAATGCTCTAAAATCTATAAAAGATTCGTAAAAGCTTCTAAAATTCTGCAAAATCTTCAAAACTTATCTAAAATCTATTAACATTCTTCAAAAAATTCTATATTGTCCTATATTGAATTGATCTATATGGAAAAAGTTTTCCAGAATTTTTCAAAATCCTTTTGATTCTTCCAAAATCTTCCATAATTTTCAACAATTTTTCCGAATCTGTTAGAATTTTCTAGAATTTCAAACTGATCCATATTCTACCAGACTCTCACAGTTTCCCGGAGTTGTCTCAAATCCTTTAGAATCTTCAAAAGTTATCTGAAATATGTAAAAAATTCCCCAAAATATTCGAAATTATTATCTTCTATTATAATCTTCTACAAGCATCTAGGTTCTTCCCCATATATTTTTTTAATTTTCTGGATTCTCTTATAATAATTTTATAAAAACTTAAAAAACATCCTACAATTCATTAATATTCTACAAAATATATGAAGTTTATCATCGAAGGATGGAATACAATTTTATTTGTTAATTTACTGACTTCTTTGGTATTTTTAAAAGCAAAAAATTCCCTCTCTTTTTAAAAAATTCCGCTTAAAAAAAAGAAATCCCATATTTTCCCTGAAATTAAACTACTGAACCGCTGCACAGTGAGGAAAAAATGACTTTTTTTGGTTCAAAATAACGTACAGCCCACAAATATTGACCGATTTGGACGTAAAAAATATAAAAAATCTGATGAAATTAAAATTAATTTACTGACTTCTTTGGTATTTTTAAAAGCAAAAAATTCCCTCCCTTTTTAAAAAATTCTCCTTTTTTGGTTAAAATAACGTACAGCCTACAAATATTGACCGATTTGGACGTAAAAAATTTGAAAAAAAGCTGATAAAATTTTCCAAAGAGTTTTGAAGCCTGACTTTTGATTTAGTTTTTTAATTTTTTTATAAATAAACAAATATGACGAAAAAACTGGCCATTTTTTCTATTTGACGTTCCCGGTATTCTTCAATAATAGGAAAATTGTTGCAATCGCCTACGTTTCATAGAGTAAAATTAGTTAAAGATGTTGCATCATGATATAATAAACAAAAAAAAATGTATAGACTTGTTTGTTGTTATAGATTTGTTGAAAGGGTGTTTTTTATAATTTTCAATAATTTTAAGTTTTTTTAAGTTATATTGCAAGAAATTGGGATGGAAACAAAATTATAATGGAGAAAATTTCTCTTAAGATTATTCTTGTTAATGTTATAAACAAATTTAATAAACAAATGCGTTATTCAGGCATTTGTCGAAAGAAAAATTCGTTTTTTTCGATTTCAGTTCTTTTAATTAGTAACTTAAAGATAATTTCAGCAAAATTCTAATTAGTTTATAATTTTATCATTTTTTCAAACAAATTTAATAAACAATTGCATTATTCGGGCATCTGTCGACGGAAAAATTCGTCTTTTTCGATGTCAGTCCTTTTAATTTGGAACATCATGATAATTTCAGCAACATTAATAATTAGTTGATAAATTTTATGATTTTTCAAACAAATTTAATAAACAAATGCATTATTCGGGGATCTGTCGACGGAAAAATTCGTGTTTTTCGATGTCAGTCCTTTTAATTTTGAACATCATGATAATTTCAGCAACATTCATAATTAGTTGATAAGTTTTATGCTTTTCTTAATCAAATTTAATAAACAAATGCATTATTCGGGCATCTGTCGACGAAAAAATTCGTCTTTTTCGATGTCAGTCCTTTTAATTTGGAACTTCATGATAATTTCAGCAACATTCATAATTACTTGATAAATTTTATGATTTTTTTAAAACAAATTTAATAAACAAATGCATTATTTGGACATTTGTCGACGAAAAAATTTGTTTGTTTTCTATGTCAGTACTTTCAATTGGGAACTCCATGATAATTTTAGCAACATTCATGATTGTTTGATAAACTATATGATTTTTTTAAACAAATTTAATAGACAAATGCATTATTTGCGCATTTTGAATTCGTTTAAAATATTTCTGGCGCCTTCTTATATCGTCTTTTGTTATTGTGAGGCTACGGCAAAAAAAAATGTCGATAACACTAGTGATGCTAACAAGTGCATATTTTTTCAACTGCGCAAATAATGCATTTGTCTATTAAATTTTGTTTTAAAAAATTCATACAATTTATCAAATAACTTCCCAATTAAAGGCCGGACATTTAAAAAAAACGAATTTTTCCGTCGACAAATGCCCGAATTTTTAAATTAAATTTGTTTTAAAAAATATAAAATTAATCAACTAATTATGAATTTTGCTGAAATTATCATGAAGTTCCTAATTAAAAGAACTGACATAGAAGAAAAAACGAATTTTTCAGTCGACAGATGCCCGAATAATGTATTTGTTTATTAAATTTGTTTGAAAAAATCATAAAATTTATCAACTAATTATGAATTTTGCTGAAATTATCTTGAAGTTCCTAATTAAAAGAACTGAAAACGAATGAAAACGAATTTTTCTGTAGACAAATGCATGAATAATGCATTTGTTTATTAAATTTGTTAAAAAAATTAACATGAATAATCTTAAGAGAAATTTTCTCCATAACAATATTATTTCTATCCAAATTTCTTGCAATATAACTTAAAAAAACGTAAAATTATTGAAAATTATAGAAAACACAATTTCAACAAATAATTTGTCTATAAAATTTTTTTGTTTATTTTATCATGAACATCTTTAACTAATGTTACCCTATGAAATGTAGGCAATTGCAATAATTTTTCTATTATTGACGAACACCGGGAACGTCAAAAAGAAAAAAATGGCTATTTTTTCATCATATTTGTTTATTTATAAAATAATTGAAAAACTAAATAAAAAATCAGGCTCGATAACTCTCTGGAAAATTTTATTAGCTTTTTTTAAAAAATTTTTAAGTCCAATTCGGTGAATATTTGTGGGCTGTACGTTATTTTAAACCAAAAAAGTCTTTTTTTTCCCACTGTGCGCTGTGATCCCTGAGTTTTGTTAAATCCATTTTTAATTTGAAAATATATTTGCCTATGTCTAAAGAATTTAATACACATAGAAAGATTTTTTTTAATTTCAGAGTTCGTAGTGATCTGGAAGATTCTAAAGGATCCTTGTTGAGTGGATGTCCAGAAGAAGGACCCTTATCTGTTATTCTTCTTGCTCTGACTGGAAGAGCTTCTCCTCATCTTCACAATGGTGTTATCCACGTTGGCGACGAAAATACCTACGTAACTTAATTAACAATTTTCCCTTCAATTTAAAATCATCAGTTTTTCTCTAGTCTTAAGCTTCCAAGATTTTATTTAACATAAGAGGATAAATTATTTTCTTGATCTTGATTTTTGAGAAGAGGAATTACTTTCTGATAAAATGCGAATTTAAAAATGTTTTATACTCTCTTTGGTTATTATAAAAATTTTAAATTTTACTTTATTTCCCACTGCAGTTGAATTATCTTTGGAATTAAATGTTCAAGGCAATTCCACAATGGGGAGTCCTTGTGAGGAGCGAAATAGGATTTTTAGTTCATGATGGAGAAGGGCAACTTAATAAGCAGCCAGGGTCTCGCCTCAAGACACCCAGTTTACCCATCTGGGTGACCCTTTGTCTCGGTCATCATGGTGTTCTCTTCAACACAAACCGTGAACTTCTCAGGAACTATCATGCTGAACGACGGTGAGTTTGCAGTAAAACTCGCAGTCTCACACCCTTGTCTATTCAATTCTAAAAGCAATCATGGAAAACTACTTTCAGAATAACTGCAATTTTGCCATTCATTTTCTCCAATAGTAATAACTACCTCAGAAATTCTCATGCAAAAAAACTGTCTTCCTGTGAAAAGTAATTTTCTTCTCTCTGAAGAGATAGTAAATTAATCCTCTGCTCTATATAAATCTGATTGCAATTATCAATTTGGAAAGAAAGTTATATGATCGGCTGAAAGTAAAAACGGGACAAAAAAAGTTTGTGAGTAAACATGGAACATAAATTTTTCGAAGTAAAAAGGGAACAAACAAATCTTCTGAGTAAAAACGGAACAAAAATTCTTTAGAGTAAAAATGAAACAATCTAATTCTCCTAGTAAAAACGGAACAAGCGAGCGCACGGCTGGTGGGAGGGGATATATCCTCTCTTACCAGACGTGTGCAGGATCAGATAAAAATAACAGTTAACTTAGAAAAAAGCAACAACGGTTGCAAAAATGCCAAATTTACACTTTTTGGAAAAACTGGCCGACGAAATAAATCAGGGCTTTTCCGATTAAATTAAAATTTCCTCTTTTTCTTTGCAGGGATGTTTGCCCAGAGTCTCCTTGTTACAAAAAAACGTTTACCGGACTGCAAGATCAGTTAAAAATATTAGTTAACTTAGAAAAAAGCAACGGTTGCAAAAATGGCAAATTAACACTTTTTGGAAAAACTGGCCGACGAAATAAATCTGGACCTTCCCGATGATTAAAAATTTCCACTTTTCTTTGCTCCGAATGTTTGATAAGAGTGTCCTTGGTATAAAAAAAGGTTAACAGGTCGCAAGATCAGTTAAAAATATCAGTTAACTTAGAAAAAAGCAACAGCGGTTGCAAAAATACCAAATTTCCACTTTTCGGAAAAAATGACCCACGAAATAAATCAGGACTTTCTTGATAATTTAAATGTTCTACTTTTCTTTGCACCAGATGTTTGATAAGTCTCCTTGTTACAAAAAAAGGTATATCGGATCACAGGATCAACTAAAAATATAAGTTAACTTAGAAAAAAGCAACAACGTTTTCAAGAATGCCAAATTTCAACATTTTGGAAAAACTGGCACACGAAATAAATCAGGGCTTTCCCGATAATTAAAATTTTCCCTTTTTCTTTTCGGGGGATGTTTGCTCAGAATCTTCTTGTCACAAAAAATTGTTTCCTGGACCTTGCGAAAAAACTTAGAAATAAGCAACGGTTGCAAAAATGCCAAATTTCCACTTTTTGTAAAAAGTGGTCCACGAAATAAATCAAGGCTTTCTCAATAATTTAAATTTTCTACTTTTCTTTGCTCCGGATGTTTGGTAAGAGTCTCCTTGTTACAAAAAAAAGTTTTATCGAACCACAGGATCAACTAAAAATATAAGTTGACTTAGAAAAAAGCAATAACGTTTGCAAGAATGCAAAATTTCCACATTTTGAAAAAACTGGCAGACGAAATAAATCAGGGCTTTCCTGATAATTAAAATTTTCCCTTATTCTTTTCGGGAGATGTTTTCTCAGAGTCTCCTTGTTACAAAAAAGCGTTTACTGGACCGCAGGACCAATTAAAAATTTCAGTAAACTTAGAGCGCACGGCTGGTGGGGGGGGATCTCTTCC
>JBAGKK010488629.1:0-16054 GCA_037177015.1 Euceroptres primus
GTGGTTTAGGGTTATTCTCTTAAACCTAGCAATGGAAAAGTCGACCTAAGCGACAATGTCACTTATGTATCTTTTTATTTTGCACGGCAGTATACATATATAAAGTTTTAATTAAAATTTGTTTAAGAATTAAAATAAACAGGAAAATATGAAAACCAAATGAAGGATATCGCCGACGGCAAACTTTTTAGAAATATGTATATATAATGCAAAGCAAATATCACAAACACTGCAGATGAATGACTAACTTGAATTAAAATTTAGCAGCGAATGAAACAGTAACCGAAAATAATTGAAAATAAATAAAGCTTTGACATTAATTTTCGTTTGTAAACTCTCAATGTGCATGTGTTGCTTGAAATAATGCAGTCGTTGTTTGTGTATAACAATAAGCTCCGCATACCCGTGATTCTGTTGTCGAATTATATTTCACCATTCTCAAAATGTTCAGTGCGTATAACATGATTCATTTTGAGCCGTGTAATAAAATTTGAACACGGAAAAACCATTACCGAAAGCTGTTCCTTCAGATTCTGTTTTGGCATCATATATCATAAATCAATACAAGAATACAGCTTAATTGTTTATTATGAATTGCAGAAAAAAGAATAGAAATATCATCATGATTGAAATAATATAATAAAAATAATTACCTATATTTTTTCTGTCAAAAATGTAAGAAACTTGGTAAAAAGGAATCATAAGCATCTCATCCTTCAAAAGGATCATGATAAACGACGTGGAATTAACGGCAATAGAAAAGCGATTAGGTCCTTTAACCGAAGTATATAAAGTTATGAAACACATATATCACTTATCCACTTCTGTTCGAGGGAGTTCATAGTTGTCCAGCTGAGAACTCCCTTATCCCAGAACCACTCGAGAGTGGCAAAATTTTACGGGGGAAAATTCTTCCGGTAGTTCTATTAGTGGTTTGAGAAACCTTGGCGGGCCCTCTGTACTCGCGGAAACTATTTTCCGATAACGACCGACGTTCGAGCTGTATGTACAGCAAGGTACATTTGTTCCGGACTCGCGCCCTGATTGCGCGGGACATCCCCACGTTTCCCTGAATGCATATTTTACCCTCGCTGACAGATTTATTGCGGGCACAGTTACCCAGCCGTGCCTGCAGCTTCTTCCTCTGTTTTTCTGTCGCTTTTTCTCCCTGCTCTCACTTAGTCTCATTTTTACTTTTCTTTGTACTTGTATCCCTTTTACTGCTCTCCACAATAATCATCGTGTTCGAGATCTGCTTCAACGGTTGCAATTCAACGAAGCTTCATTTACGAAAATTTACGGTAAAAGCTTTTTAAAACAGAAATCAGATATTCTGCAATATTCTGATATTATCAAGTAATTTGATAAAAATAAAAGTGAAAACGTGTTGAGGGTTTACAACCGCAATTTCCCATTCGCAAATGAAGCACAAAAGTAAGAGTTCTTTTCTTTCCTCGTGGCTACGAGGTAAACTCGAATCGTGCAACTACTATCTTTATATTCGATCTATCCAAGTGCAAAGCACTGTCACGTGATCGCAATACCTAGAATTCATTTGCTAGAGCTTGCAGCGTCTTGCACAAGCTGACGTTCAGTGTAATTGCACAAAAGATTATTCCATCTGCTGAATATTCAACGGCTGTTTTATAACCCTTTGTCTCAATGACGGCATATGGCGAAGATTAAAAAATAATCTTGAAATGAGAAACTTATCAACTTTCCTTTTTCATTTATTTCATAACATATGATAACTAGTGAAATTGAATAAAAAAATTTCAGGGGTTCGTTTCTCAGAAACTTAATACAGAATCTGCAAATGTTAAAAATTTGGGAAACAGTCTCGCTATTGCTATATTATTTTCCAGTGACATATTAAGAAGCTGGATATCAAGTATTTTTCGTTTTCAATCTCGAAGAGAGCACATATACTCACCAGAGGTAACTGAGAATACATATGTATATTGAATACAAATGGACTATACGAGCTACTTTATCCGGAAGATGTGAGTTTGAGAGAAAAGTAGTGAAAAATCGACTAAGCTCTGCTACCCGTACATTTCCTTCCTTAGGGCCAAGAGTTCAATGTCCAATGAACGATGACCGGAAGTAATCGAAAAATATGGTTTGACTCTAACCCCGAAACTAAACCTGATACTCCACTTCGAGAAAGACTAATTTGCGTGTTTATTGGAAAAGCTGACTTTATACAAGTTTTCCAATAACGCAGAATTATCCTTTCCGAGAAAAAAACAGGTATGTATTTGTTCACTGTTGGAAATTTTATGCCATTAATCTGAAAAAATTTTAATATCTTTGTTTCATTAACTATTAATGGAAAAACTCAGCACGTATCAAATTAAAGCAACTTTTGACTTGAAATTTCTGTGTGGGAGAAGATCTCTTTCTGAACCATTTCGGATGATCAAAAGTTTATTGAGGCTTTCAGTTCCCACACGACACGAGTCACAAGGATAATCAATTTCACGTGACGTCCGAACAGTACAAGTTCAAAGAACAGCTTTCCACACTTTTACTTTTATATTCCTTTTTTCTATAGATTTCAAGTGGGTCTTAATATTTGAAAATTCATGTATTTAGAAAAGATATTTATCAAGAAAATTTAAGAAATTTGAATTAGTTTAAAATCAAATTTAAAATCCTATTTAATGTCCAATGATCAAGTTAATGTATAGAACTCCTGAAAATAAAACCAAGAATCCAACGACCCAATTTGGACAACCACCATAAAATGCTCCTATTATAAAAAGGTAGGTACAGATATTTATATTTGTAAAAGCATAATCAACTTGAGATAAATACAGACAATTCAAGAAACTATGACAATTATAAAAAATCGAATTTATCAACAAGAGAAGTAAAGAATTCTCCACGCTTCAGCAGGAAATAATAAGGTCCTTTAGCTGCAAATGGCACGCTCTGCAGTTGATGTCAGAGACGTATTTTCCCTAAAAAGCTGACACTTCATTCTTGAGAGTTAAATTTGATTTATTAAGATGCCCTTATTCTGTTTTCTAAAAATTGTTGACAAATAAATAAAAGCACTGTTTCTTAATGTAGTTAATAATATTAATAATATTCTGTCTTTACAAAAATGGCAATTCACCTACCGTAGAGCGAGGCTATTCGCGCATGGTGGAGGATGAGAGTGGAATTTTATGCGATCTCTGTAAAAGCATTGAAAAATGTTTAAATATGTGGGTGCATTTTAAAAAATTGGTTAGACCTCCAAACTTCGTATCAGTTTAATAGTTTAAAAATAATAAAAAATTATCGGTTTCCCGTATTTTTCTTCCAAATTTAAGTGGCAAAGGGATTTGTTTCATAAATGCAAGTTTGTGTTTTCATTAATTAGTTCAAAGGTGATATATGAAAATTCGAAGATCGGCGGTACAATTCAGCTGATTCAGTAAGTTATGCTATATGCTAATTTTTCAGTTTTGTGAAGCCGGGTATTTGTTTCTTTTTTAATTATTTATTTTTTAAAAACCTAAGTTGAAACAATATTTCACAATAATTGACAGTTTACGAAATATAACTGTATAAAATATAAGGATGCCTGTCAGAAACCTGACCTCACTTTTCAGTTTCTATTATTTTCGATTTTGCAGCTCAATCGATGACAGAATCAATTTTTTGTGCTGCATTTTGAAGATTTTAACATCAATTATAAGAGAAAATTTTATCTTTAAAAAGTTATCTATAATTTGTATCAGTTTTAAATTATAGATTATAGATCAGTTAAATTGCTCAGTTGGGCATGGCCAGTAAATTAAATGGTTAGAAATGACCTTAGAATCTTAGATGGATGTTAAACAAATTATAGATCATTCTAAAAATATATTCCGTTAATATCAATGTTTATGTTTAATTGTTTCATTTTTGCTATTTGATAAATCTCAAACGAACATGAATTTCTTAATTAAACTTTTTTCCACATATTTTATCATCAGAAAGTATTCTCAAATAATTAAATAATAATTTTAAGTAGTATTTCAGTATTAAAAAATTGTTTTATTCATTTAAAACATAAAAAATAATAGCTGTACCTATTTAGAAGATTGGCGGTACAAAAAGGTACAACTTTTCAACAATTATTATTAATAGGTAGAAAATGATTTAAAAATCTAAAAATGATTGATTTCTATTCTGAATTGATGTCCTCTCACTGTCTGTAAAATGAAAAAGCTGAAAAAATTTTTTCTTAGGCGTAAAGTTACAAAAACCTCGAAAAATACGTAAAAATTGTACATATGTTACATATTACGTATTATATGTACATATGTACATATTATGTTACATAATACGTAATTAATTTGTTCTAATTGCAGATCTTGAATATATAAAATGATATCTAGATAAACTTTATCACATGAGAGAGCTCCCAAGTGTTCTATGATTACTTATTTTTGACGATCTCAAATTCATGAAGTGTCTGTAATCATAAGTTAATAAGTTAATAAACTATAATAAAGCTTTCTATAAATTTTGTAACAATTCGTGTCTGAAAAACTGTATTAAAAATTAATTGCAATTAATTCTACTTGAAATCTATTAAAACTTATTTGAATATTAAAACTTTAATGCTATAAAAAAGTATTTAAAAAACGAATGTAATATTTTCAATAATAAATCAGAATCAAGTACTGAAAAAGTTAATTACTTAACCATCACATAAATCTTGGAGAAATTACATTCTGAAATAAATTGCAACTCTTAATTACATCATATAGGATTTGTTTGAAATATCCCGATTTTAATTATTTTTATATTTCCTATTTCTTCTTTGCAGAGAAATTTTATGAACCATCGTTAGAAAAAGTAAAATTTAATTTTCATTTTCCATGCCGTAATAATTATTAAATATAACTTTTTTACTCCTGTTATCAAGTACATAAATGGAGAGATGAGAATGATTAAAAATAGATTTTATTTTTTATTCTGTTATAAACGACTGGCATAAAAAGTTAACCCACTTTGCGTTTCGAGCATGGAACGTTAAAATTTATTAAACAACTCGTGCTCATATTCCTGCATGGCAATAACGAGTTTATATGAAAACATGATGATTTTTATTAACTTCAACTTTTTCACTTGTTTTTTTTCCATAAACGATAAAACAAACTTCATTTTGATAAAATATAATGAAATTTATGAGTAATAAAATAATTAATAATAGTTTTGAAAGGTTCATTTCAATCTAAATAAGAGTGGTGAAAATCGTAAATCTACGGAGTAAAAGGAATAAAATTAGATATGAAGAATTCGACAAGATAAACTTGACTTAAACAAACTTAAATAATAGTGAAATTCTAAAAGAGTTTAAGGAAACGAATGTGAAGTGAAGAGAGGGAAACTTGAAATCCTGAACAAAATTGGATGTGTGGTAACACGTATCCAAAATGTGGAACGGGGTAAAGTGAGATCAGGAAACGTGGAAAATAAAGGGAGAAGAAATAAAGTAGGATAAGTTCAAATAAACCCAGGAGAGTTAAGTTGGAAAATTTTCTGACTCTGAATGATGGATATTATTCATCTTTAAAGAGAATATTTATGATATTTCCAAGTTTATACACATGTGTTATTATTTATCGATATCACCTTCTGAATACTACTTTTTTTCAAATTATTTTTAGTACCTCTTCAAATGAAACTGTAACTTGTTATTTATATCATGTGTCTGCAAGAAAAATGTTAAAAACGAGCATCGGTATCGATCACAAGGGCAGTACTTAAAACACGCACACAGTAAAAAAGAATACTTAAAATTGTTATACCTTAAAAGGGTTTGGATTAAATTCAGTAAAATTTGTCTGGATTTAAGTAAAATTTGTCTGAATTGAAGTTTTAATTCTGAAATTCAGGTAAGGTGGTATTAAACTTAGAACAATTTTGCTCAAATTAAGACAAATTTTTACTAAATTTAATCCAAACAATTTTAAGGTGTAACAATGTTAAGTATTTTTTTTACTGTGCAATAGAAATAGGCTCGTTGAACCAAATAGAAGCGAAATGGCATCATTTTCAGCGACACGAAATGAGTTTTGAAAACTGGTTGTGTTGAGTGTAAAATGTTACCATATTTCCACGTTTTCGATTCTGGATTATAGAGATCAATTGGTACAGTAGAAATTTTTTGTCTCGTTTGTGTTTCTAGTTTGCATCCCACAGAAATGAACGTGATTGGCGAGAAAGTGAGTTACGTCCTGGTCCCAGGGAAGCTATGCTATGTTTTATCACTCGCCGCCACTGAAATTGAAAGGGAGTTTCACATAAATTCACTCCTCTCTCTATAGGGCGGGCATTATTTGACACGTCGTCATCGATAAGGTGGCGGAATATTGGGCCAAACGACACGATATATGATCATCGCAAAAACTGATCCACAAATAAAATGAAGTCAAGAAATTGGGAAAACATTGTATGGAAAAACTAAAGATCAGTAGGTGTTAGTTCATTTCTAAAATGACACGGTAACAGAAAGGATGTAAAACCGAAACTCGTCACGAGGACAAAGCGATTTTATTACTTTTCTAGCGTCAGGTATTCCAGGTCGACCAAATTGAATTGTGATACCACAGAAAGATTTAGAGCTCTCTGCTGGCTCCTGTCCCTACTGCAGATTAGTTTCACAGTTTCATCAATATTACTTCCAGAGGAGAGGATCGTTTGCCAAAAAAATACCAATTCTACCGTGCAGGAAATCGAAAGTCGTGGTTTCATTCGGAAAATTCAATCGATTTTAGAATAAAATTGGCTATGATAAAAGAATGTGCCAGATGTATAAAAGAACTCTATACTATTCAATCTAAAATTTCACATTCTTGGGACGAATTTCAAAGAACTCTTTTTTTTGGAGTACATTGATTAAAATGTAATATCTCTTGATTTCAACGTTAAATTTCCAAAACTTCATATGTATATCAAATGAAATCCACGGCAAGGGTTTGAAACTCGATTTAATAATTTACAGACAATTTATACTCTAGAGGTGGAAATGTTTACCGTTTATATTTTCCAATTATTTCCCCTTCTTGAATCTTCCTAATATTTGAAAATATTAGACATTTCGGAATTAATTTTAAAAAAGATTTAAATTTTTACATATTGGAAATCCAGGTGGAAAAATTTTATATAATTTATGGAGAAAGCATTGTGTAGAATCCTCAAGAAATCTACTCAAATTTATATAGAGTCCTCACAAGAATTCGACAATTTATAAACTTTACATAAAATTATATAGAAATTGTACCAGAATTCTTTTAGAATTCATGTGAAGTCTCTATAGAAATTTGAGGAAAATTTTTGTGAGGATTATATAGAATGCATCCCACATAAATTCTATAGAATTTTTCCACCTGGGAATGAATGCAACATTATCTGAAATTCATAGTTTCCAATTATGCTGTATTGTCAAATGTTGGAGAGCGTATGTTGCAAAGTCCCTCAGGCCACTCGAGACCCTCAATATCCTGCGGCAAACTTCAAACTGCCGCGAGTAAAAGATACCCTATTTCAGAGAGTATCGAAGGATGGATTATCAAACAGGTTAAGCAAATACTTGCCAATAAACATAATGTCTTGTGAAACTTTCTTCTTATTGCTTCGATGTTCTAATTTTAAAGAAACTACATGTACAAAAGTATTTACAAGCAGACAGCACAAACTTTCATTAAGCCATAAAGCAAAAAAAATTTCTAGTTTCTTGATCAGGAAAAATCTTTTTCTACATGCAAAAATAGATTTCCATAAATTTTAAAACGATATCTTCAGTTGAAAGAAACGAGTTGAATAATTTTTTCAAAATTATTTTATTTAAGAATCTATTCGATATGTTTTTTTATAATCTTATGCAAATATTTATGGTAGATATGTTTTTCGAACCACCTTATTAAGTAATAGCTATGTAGATGAAAATAATTGTAAATATTTATAGAAAATAAGTTAAGAAGAACATTTCTAGAAATTATTCATATAAGGAAATGTTTGGTTGCATTAAACAAATATTTTTCTGCCAATTTTTAGAAAAATAAATTCTTTCGTTCTATAAATGTACCTTCTGCCAGTGTCACTTTTACTCATTGGCTTAGTGTGCAATAACTTTCTTTCATACGTTCCTGTAACGTTCTGCAATATTCATGATAAATGAGAGAGCACACCCGGCGCACGCGTATGATACGCGCCAAATACGATTTGTAAGTAGAAACTCCATATATTATGGAAGTAGCTCTAGCGCCTATGTCATGTCTTACGATAGAATAGCTGAAAGATAATAATGACTAAAAAGAGAACATTTTCTAACATGAGAAAATGCCTGCTGGAATATTTCAATCGTCTTTTGCACTTTCAAATATTTATATGCATAATTAAGATAAAATAAAATAATAAAAGTTAAAAACTTATTTTTAAAATAACCGAAATATTATAAATGAAAGTCGTAAAACATTCAAAACATTTTATCATAATCTTGACGAAAGGGGAAACCTCATAAACGCTTTAGTTAACTATTGCATCTTCTTGATGAACGAAGCTACTGATTTGCATTTAAAACGACAACGGAACGTTTTGTCTTGTTTCCGTAGCTATGAATATTCGCTACAGTTAATCGAATAATGTTAGTTCAGAAATATGACAAGTTAGTTTATCATAAATTTTCTTGTAAAAACGAGACTCTCTTCTGTAATAAGATATCAGAAGTAAAAGAGTTTTAATTTAAATTGTAGAAAAAAACAGCAATTAAATATTGTAAATACCATGCCAGGGATTTTATATTCAGAACTAAAGTGTATAATATTTAATAATTATAAACAGAAAATAGTAATTAGTAGAAATAGCAATTTATAAAATGCTTATCAAATTTGTAACGCGTTCAGCCATCACATTCATGATACGAACGTTTGAGCAATAAAGCCATGCGTAAACAACCTTCTATTTCAAAGGCCGTTGACAGCTGCATACGTAAATTACTGCAAATTCGATTACATGTCAGTTACGCAGATTACGCTCCGTTACGTAATCTAAAATCTGTTTTATACTCAATCAAATAATGAAAACCTCTCGTTCATTTAATCAATCTCGAATTTCACTCTGTTAAAATAACGAATTAAAATCAGTTTGTTTTTCCATAATTCAAAGATAATTTACTTTAATTCTTCCCAAGTAAGAATTAAAAATTAAAATTATTATAAATCGTATTGATTATCTTTTACTGATTTGAATTAAAATTAGGAATTCAACGTCAAGTTATTATTTTACCGCCTATTCTCTTCCTTTTACTGAATATTTTACCTGAAAAATGCTTCCTTTTTATAGGAACGAAGGTACTTAATTTTTTTTTAGTTTTTAGACTCCTCTCCACTGCACCTGTTGGACGAGGTCAAGTTGATTCCTCATTTGATATGGCAAAAGACTGACAAGTAGAAAATGGTAGGTTAAGGGTGGAGGTTAAACCTAGACGGTTCGTGAATGAGAAAAAGGAAACGAATGAAAAGAATGAACCGGACTGCTCGAGTTTGGATCTAGGTGAAATGAAAATGCCAAAATGACAATAAAAAAATGTGAACCAGGAGGATTGAAAATCATCACAAAATTTAAATAGGAAAAGTAGATATAGAAGAAAAAAAAGAGACATGAATAAAAGTTTTTTTCTAAAGGAAATGAATAAAACTTGAGGGAATATTTTATTCTAGAGTTTTTCAAATATAATATTTCTACTATGAAGAATTCTAAGGCATAATATTATCATAAGAACACAGGTTCCAACAAAGGATTAAAATATTGCCAAATCGGACTTTTGGCTAGCTTTTTTCCATTTCAACTCACTATGTGGCGGTCGCAGAACTGCGATAAATCAGCAAATGGCATAGTGCCAGGTATTGAACCGTGACGAGCCATGAGAGAGAAAAATAGAGAACGTTGCGGTGCTTGACGATGCAAAAAGTGGGGGGAAAACGTTTATACTATACTTTTTCCCTCTCTGGCATTTTGAATGGTTTTGAAAATTTAAAGAATATTTTGAATTAATCCAAAGAATAACATTCCCTCCATTAAAAATAAATTATTTTCGCTTTGAGAGGAAACGTTTTAATAATTTCACTGGTCATAGCCTTGCAAAATGCAAAAAACGATTCGTGAAATTTAAAATTAACAAAAAATGGAAAGAGTTCATCATTGGTTTTCATTGTCTGTCTCGATAAAATGTTCGACAAGGTTTTTTAATTATCTTTCATCTATTACAATTTTTATGCTGTGAATTACATTCATCTCATATGGCTTTTATTTTAATTCTTAATTAGAAAAATTTCAAAAATCGAGCATGAGATATATTTAATCCTATCTCACTCTTATTCGCTTTTTTTTAAATTAACTTTTTTACGTTTTTAATATGTATTTCCGTATGAAAAGTTTCGTCCTTAAGTCTACATTTTAGTGTAAAAAGGGTATTATAAAAATTTATGTTATACTGTTAGAAAAATCTGTATTAAGCTTCATATACGGTATATGAAGCAAATATGCAGTACGGACGTTGAAATATAATACACACACGCATATTAAATTTAATACAATAGTTATTTGTGATACAAGTGAGTAAAGTAGGTGATTTCACGAGTGTATCACACAGTATTTTTTACAACAGCCTTCCGAGAAAGTTGAATCAAATTCATAGAAAACTATAGTATTGTATCAAGGAGCCCTGTCACCACCTATCACTCGGAAACTGAGAACTAGGCACGTGCAAGATAAGTATGTGTGCTAGTTGTACAGAAATTTTCGTGAAAATAAACTATTTTTACGGAAAATTTTCCGCATCAATGGCCTATTGTCACGGAAAAATTTGCATAGCAATAACCTATTGTTACGGAAATTTTCATAACAGTAGCCTATTATTAAGGAAAAATTTCCGTAACAATAACGTATTGTTACGGATATTTCCGTGCAAATAGCACACATATACTTATATAATTTATAAGCCAGTCAACATATTTTTAATTGTTTAATTTAGGTGTACCCACTATGTAGTTTTGTGATCTCTAAAGTTCTCATGCGCAGTTGGCAACGATGCGTAAAGTAAGACACCGGTGTGAGAAGTGTTTTAAAAGAAGTCACTTTACACATCATTTAGTGTACGTAATAGTATATTATGCAACATGTGCGTAAAATACGGTTTTACACACGCGATCACCACGCGTGTGTAAATCGTACGCACGAATTGCATACGATATTTTTTGACACAGTGCGCGTAAAATGCGTTTTTACACAGCCATATTAGTGCGTAAAACACTGTATCGTGATAAGCCGTTTTACACACTAATATGGGTGTGTAAAGACGCATTTTACGCACACTGTGTCAAAAAATTCAACTTCAGAGGTGGGTGTCGTAAAAAAGTATCTTAGCCCTAATACAAAATGTATTAGTTTTAATATAAATGTGTAGTAAGTTTAATGTACATTGTATATTAATGGTCAGCTAAGATACAGTATATTAAAATTAAGATACTTGTACATTAATCTTAAAAATTATGTGTATATTTAAGATAATTTTTAACAGTGCAAAAATAAATCTATCAGATTATTAAAAACAAGAGTGCTGATTTCATTTTTAATAGTTGTAATGTTGGTAAACAATCTTTAAAAGGCGATTTAAAGAAAAGAGTCCGTAAAAATAAGATGACACCAACAGATTTCCGGGAATTAAGTGCTCTCTGGTGAGAGAAACCTTGGTCACGCGTTTATACGAGATACTTAAAACGAATTGCATTTGCTTTAAAGGCACTGGGCATTTATAAGTGTGCAGGAGGCAAATTACAGTAGCTTATGGCCACGCATGCCAGCATAAATATACATGTATCTGTATGGCACCATAAAACAAATCCGTTGATTTTCCTTGCATTATTACCAGTGTCATACACACCTGCAACGAGAGAACTCGCATTCTCTAAAGTGTTTCATGCCCTCGGCATTGGCCCGATTTTACAGTTTCATTTCGTTTCCTGCCAGTTTTATGCAACTCAGGTAAATATTCAGCCATTCTCGATTTTACTTCTGTATCCGGTAATGGTATCAGTCCCTCTTTCATTTTCATTGAAAATTCATGGAGGGAACTATAAGAGAAATGCTAGTGACAACTAGTTGAAATGGTTGAACGAAAATTATTAGTGAATCTTTTCATCACAACTCAGAACAGTTAAATATTAGAAAATAGACTTTCTGAAAGTAGTAAATATTGCCCTGAATTAAATTCTAAGTCGCTTATTGAAAAACTGTTGTTAAATTTGTAATGTCCTAATTGTGTTTTGAAAGAGAATTAGAACATGTAACTTATTGATCAACTGAAATTATAAAAATGTCATAAATAACTTGAAATGAGTGACGATTAAGAACTAAAGTGCTAAACTGAAAAGGGTATATTTCAAAATGAAACTGCAGTACATGGCATCTTGCAGTGAGAGTATTCAGGCAAAATCACGGTGCTTCATTTCTCTTCAAAGCGTCCTTTTAAAGCTGATATTTGCACACTCTCAGTAATTTACCCGCTAAGCTCGTTCTAATGGATGACTCGTCTCGACTCACAGCGTAATCGGATGATGAAGCTTCTGACTCTCTAAGACCCAAGTGACTTTAATTCAAATTACAAACTTGATCGAGAAAGATCGATAACGTCAAGATCCCTAGAGATTCAAGAACGGTCAGACGATTAAGTGTAAATAGAGGACATTAGATGAGATTCGATTTTCTACCTCGAGTTGGAGTGTCAATGCACTTCGATTCCCTACCATCAAGATGAAAATGGAATACCTTTCAAGAAAAATTCAACCGACTAGAGCAAGGAATTTTTAAAGAGCTTAAAACTTGATCAATTTACTAGAATTTTATCCATAATTTTTTTATCTGCAATTAGATAAACAATATTTGAATTGTTTCATGTTATTTCAAACAGGAAAGATAATTATCAAAAATCACTTTGAAACTGAAGGTTAACGAACGAACCAGTGCAAACTTTCTAAATTTATACACATTCTGAGTATAACAGTTACGAGATTTCTGAGCCGCGAATATTTGTTGAATTACGGAGATGGAAGTTGGAACGGATGACCAAACAACTAGTTCGTGCACAGTTTGGAAATCAGAAGGCTACGAAAATCTCTATCCTTGTGTGATTCTGCACCAGACTATTCTCATGTGCAAAGCATCTAATGGCTATTAACGAACTGAATTCTTTAATTAAATTCTCTAATTAATACCACATCTAATTTGCTTCCGTAATTTCAATAGGCGCAAATTCATGAAACTTAATTCTGCCTGAAGGACCAAATTTTCATTGAATTTCATTTCAATTTAAAAACTTACCTGTCTCAGATAAATGTATCTTACGAATGGAATTCGAATGCCTTACATGAAATATAAAAAAATAAATTTAAATTGTATATATTCCTCATTCTGAGAACTAAATTCCGTTATTTTATTATTCGTGCATTGCATTGTTCCGAAAATATGCAGAGCACAACAGTAATTTTCTCATATGTCGTTACGCAGCAAATTTTCATAGAAGAATCACGAGCGGTAATGAAAATTTCTGAGAGAAAAAGAATTATTTTTTTGTCAGCGTTGGCATGTATATGTCCAAGTAAAAGCCAGGCAGAGACGTTTCACGTTAGCCACGAGATGACGAATGGGGTTCTGGTTCTGCACAACACGGGGTAAAAACCAAGTGAGGTACCTTCAGTGCCCCCCTTTCCTCACGTAAACATCACCCTTGTCTCTGCCCGGCGTTCCGCATAATCTGCGGAATTTTGCCGGCTCTGCAGTTTCGCATATTTGCATAACCCAACCTCCTACCTTTCAAAGGATTGAGAAGGGGATATAGGCACGAGCGCACCGGACGTTGTGAAAATAGAGTTGTCGGTACTCGAGTACTATCTAGCTTGAATAAAAAATGCCTTGCTTGACGTTCGAGTGCTCCATCGTAATTCAAGCTTTTCCAAATGAGAAGTACTTTTTGAGAAAAAAACTCGGAAACCAAACGAGTCAGTTTATACAATGTTTTACTGAAAATAGTTCACTATTTTTTTAGTACTACAGTGTGTTTTGAGAGCCCGGAAAGAAAATATCTGATGTAAAATTATGCAATGAATTACACACCTCTTTGCATTGCCACTCTTTAACTTTTCACCAGATATCGTTAAAAACTTTAGCCTCAGATTCTTTTAAATGATCCAATTTTTTTCAAGAATAAATTAAACATCCCTATGTTTTAACGTTCTTTGGAAAATTTATTCAAGAATAAAGAGCAGCAGTACATAAAATAAATAAAAATTTTTTTGGAAGTCGTCAACATAAAGCTCAACTTTGTTCGAGAGAGACTCGTTATCGCGTCAGAAAAATGAGTTCTTAATGTTCTATTGCGGGGCACATTTATCCTTAAGTATTTGAGTAAAGTCGGTGAAGGTTTAATGAGATTGCAGGATGCCGAAGTTGAGAGGAAATTCGTGAAATTCCCAAAGACGAAAGTCGCGATGGACGAAGCTGTAACGACGTAAGCACTACCTGCTTGATTTATGATTTTAGCGAAACGAGCGGGTGGGTGTTCGGCTATAAACTCACCGCTTTTATTTCCCACTTTCATGTCAACACGCTCACTCTCTGTCGACCGTTGATATGCAAAGCCCGATAAGTCGTTATGTAGCTACATGTTTCTATAAAGTTATTAACCTTATCGCCTCACTGATCAACCCCATGAGGTACGAACAATACTTTGGTCGTTGTCGAACACTCTGGACTCTCCCAGGCATTCAAATTGGTCATTACTAATCCATCCAAACAGCTGCAAACTTGTATCTCGATTAACTGTCGCATGTCATGGAGAAATAATTTTATTTCTGATTCAATTGAATCCCAAATCAGGAGGAATATCACCTCTATTAAAATGTATAATTGTGAACGCCATTATTAAATTATGATCGAGATTATTTATCGATGTTTTGTGTAGATGGCTGAATTACGTCAATCAAAATGTTTCCAATTGTAATGCTTTACAATTGCAATGCATTCGGCAGTTTTATTCTTCGCTTTTGCTTTATTGACTTTGTTATGGAATAAACAATATTTTACGTCTTTTAAAAAATAACAAGTGTAAGAATTTTTAATAACAGACGTGAACAGTTAGAGTTTGTTGCGATTACTTTGATTGCAGCATAATAATTTGATATTAAGTGAGTAGATTGAATGAAATGTACAATATTTGATTCATACTATAGAAATAAAATATGAGAATTTAGGAACAATGCACTGAGAGACTTTTTATTAGAATAAATAATAAAACTGAATTAAAGTTTCGTATATTACTGTTTGAGAATAGGGAAAACGGGATATTTTTGTCAAAAATTAATATAGTGCTTCTCAGGAAAAGTTGATATTTTCGTTTGAATAAATGGGAAAGACGTAGCACTAACTGAAAGAATCTTTTCAAATTCAATTTTCAATTCAAATTACTGCGGTGTACGTATTACTGCAATTTTGTTTCCTAATTAGAATAAAATAAGTATAAATAAGTTTTTTGCCCCCAAAAAGTTTGTACAATTAAATAAGTATTGACTCTACCCTATAACAAAATCTAAAATATTAATAAATTAGTCATACATTTTTTATAATTATTTGAAAAAAAACATTCACAAAAAGGGAAAAGTCCACCAGTTTTCTTCTGTTTCAGTTACCGGAGCTCTGTTTTTTAAAATGATTGCAGATTTATTGCATAAGCTTGCACGCAGTAAGGAAATCATTTGTTTTGAAGCAGAATACTTCCTTGAATAAAATAAATACACAGGAAAAAAAAGTCTAGTGTATATCACAGCTTTTTTTCGGTGTACTTTGTCTCCAAGTATAGTGCACAAGTTTATCCTTCTTTCTCTGGTCTTCAAAGTGTTACAGCTTGAATTAAGTAGGTCCGTTAAGCTAGCAGGACCACATTGCAAAAATGAACTAAAAACCCATAGGGAATTTAGGGCTCATTTAGGGCTAATTTAATGCCCTATTGCCAAAT
>JBAGKK010488640.1:4993-16052 GCA_037177015.1 Euceroptres primus
TTGTTCTTAAATTTATTCTTCAATTTTTTCTTTAATTTATTCTTCAATTTATTCTCCAATTTATTCTTCAATTTGTTCTTCAATTTATTCTTCAATTTTTTCTTCAATTTATACTTCAATTTGTTTTTTAATTTGTTCTTCGATTTGTTGTTCGATTTATTCTTCAGTTTGTTCTTCAATTTATTCTTCAATTTTTTCTTAAATTTATTCTTCAATTTGTTCTACAATTTATTCATCAATTTTTTCTCCAATTTATTCTTCAATTTCTCTTAAATTTATTCTTTACTTTGTTCTTGAATTTATTCTTCAATTTTTTCTTCAATTTATTCTTCAATTGGTTCTTCAATTTCTCTTCAATTTATTCTTCAATGTTTCTTCAATTTATTCTCCACTTTGTTCTTCAATTTATTCTTCAATTTTTTCAATTTATTCTTCAACTTGTTTTTCAATTTGTTCCTCGATTTGTTGTTCGATTTATTCTTTAGTTTGTTCTGCAATTTATTCTTCAATTTCTCTTTAATTTATTCTTCAGTTTGTTCTTCAATTTATTCTTCAATTTTTTCATCAATTTATGCTTCAATTTGTTCTTCAATTTATCCTTCAACTTATTCTTCAATTTATTCTTCAATTTGTTGTTCAATTTATTCTTCAATTTTCTCTTCAAGTTATTTTTCAAATTTTTCTTCAATTTTTTGTTCAATTTATTCTTCAATTTGTCGTTCAATTTATTCTTCAGATTGTTCTTCAATTTAATCTTCAAATTGTTCTCCAATTTATTCTTTAATTTATTCTTCAATTTATACTTCAATTTGTTTTTTAAACTGTTCTTCGATTTGTTGTTCGATTTATTTTTCAGTTTGTTCTTAAATTTATTCTTCAATTTTTTCTTTAATTTATTCTTCAATTTATTCTCCAATTTATTCTTCAATTTGTTTTCCAATTTATTCTTCAATTTCTCTTAAATTTATTCTTCAGTTTGTTCTTCAATTTTTTCTTCAATTTATTCTTCAATTGGTTCTTCAATTGGTTGTCCAATTTATTCTTCAATTTCTCTTCAATTTATTCTTCAATGTTTCTTAAATTTATTCTCCACTTTGTTCTTCAATTTATTTTTCAATTTGTTCTTCAATTTATTCTTTAACTTATTCTTCAATTTGTTGTTCAATTTATTCTTCAATTTTCTCTTCAAGTTATTTTTCAACTTTTTCTTCAAATAATTCATCAATTTTTTGTTCAATTCATTCTTCAATTTTTTCTTCAATTTATTCTTCAATTTCTCTTAAATTTATTCTTCAATTTGTTCTTCAATTAATTCTTCAATTTGTTCTTCAATTTATTCTTCAATTGGTTCTTCAATTTATTCTTCAACTTCTCTTCAATTTATTCTTCAATTTATTCTTCAATTTGTTGTTCAATTTATTCTTCAGTTTGTTCTTCAATTAATTCTTCAATTTATTCTTCATTTTGTTCTTCAATTTACTCTTCAATTCGTTTTTCAACTTTACAAATTTTTTTGTAAATATTTGAGCACGTGTTATCGATCATCAATTTGTGATTAAATAACTCAGGATAAAGGATGCTTTAAGTAACTTCATGTGATTTTAAATGACTTGATTGGAGCTTCTATTCACCTGTATAGTTCGAAATCTAAATTTCCTTTAAAATCTATCAAGATTTAAAGGGGAATTTAATTAATCTTCAATTAGACTAAATGCGCAAAGGTTGAAGGATACTTCAAAGAATTTGAAGTCTATCAGGGTTTTTAAGGGGAATTTAATTAATCTTCAATTGGACTAAATGCGTAAGGGTTGAAAGATACTTCAAGACACTTTGTGGTATTTCAAAAAATTGAAGAGAGTTCCAGAAAACTTTTACTTTTATCACGAATCTCACTATCAGGGCTACAAGGGATTTCAAAAAAAATGTAAAAGTTCTGAATCTTCAAGAGACTTTGATGAACTTCAGAAAACCTCAATCCACAAGAAACGAATAATTTATTTATATTTATTTATTTATGTATTTAAAAATTGGAGAGTTCGACTTTTACTTTTATCATGGATCGAACACTTACAGGGCTGCAAAGGATTTCAAGAAAGTTTAAAAGTCCTGAATCTTCAAGGGACTTTTACGAACTGCAGAAAACTTCAATCCACAAGAAACGAATGATTTATTTATATTTATTTATTCATATATTTAAAAATTGAAGAGAGTTACGAAAAAATTACTTATTTATTCATATATTCAAAAATTAAAGTCCCTGACTTTTACTTTTATCATGGATCTAACACGAATGAATTATTTATTTATTCATATATTTAAAAATTAAAGAGATTTCGACTTTTACTTTTATCATGGATCTATAGATCCATGGTCCAGATCCACTAAGAAAACTGTTTGGTTCGGACAACAAAACGATTTTTTTGCTATAGAATCAACAAAATTTTTTGGTTGTGCCAACTAAATTTTGGTTCTTTCAACAAACCTTTTGTTTAACGATAAAAATTTTGTTAATTCAACCAAAATCGAGATTTTGTTGGTTCAACCAAATTTTTATTTATTTACAATTTTTATTTACCTTTCATTACCTTTTATTTATTATTATTTACCAAATTTGTTTTGTATATAAATAATTTACCAAATTATTATTTACCAAAAGGTTTGTTGAAAAAACCAAAATTTGGTTAGCACGAACAAAAAATTTTGTTGATTCCATGGCAAGCAAATCATTTTGTTGTCCGTAGCAAACAGTTTTCTCAGTGTAGCACTATCAGGGTTGCAAGGGATTTAAAAAAAAATGCAAAAGACCCTGAATCTTCAACTCTTCAAGGGTCTTTTGATGAATGGTTCTTCTTTGCTGAACTTTATAAAACTTTAACCCCCAAGAACCAAATGCTTTATTCTTCTAAAGAATAAATTCTTTGATAAAATCTTTAATCCTAGATAAATTCTTGGATGAGATTCTAAAGAATCTCATTCAGATTCAGATTCTTTAGAATCTCATCTAAGAATTTATCTAGGATTAAAGATTTTATCAAAGCATCTTGTTTCGTTTCTCCCTAACATCTGATCTAACAATTTCATTCAGCCTTTTGTTTTCTTCCTCCCTATCATCTGATTTAACAATTTAACCTCTTCTATTTCTCCTTCTCATTTATTTCTTCAAAATTCCCTCATAAACAAGGACAATGTCAAGACATTCGACGGTAACAAGGATCTGGTGAGCATTTGCAGGATGCAGACTTCGAAACAATGCCAAAGGGAAAGATCGAAAAGAAGACTAAGAAGACAGAGAAGGCGCTGTAAATGTAAAGGAAAGGGCTACCGAAAAATACTGCACCGCTGGCCAATTCATCGCCAACGGTCCGGCCATCGATCAATCTTCGTAAAGGCTGAAGCGAAAGGAGCCAAGATACGCAGCAGGTTGGGCAGAGTCGCGAGAGACATTAATTGACACCGGCAAGGAACGAAAGAGCGAAGAGTTGCGAAGAAGAGGTTGAGGGACGAGGCATTAGTAGTAGTAGAAACTGCAGTTGTCCTTACAGGAGAGAAAGAAGAAATCAGGAGTCAAGGCAGCCACGGATCCGGGAACACGTGCTACTTTGCAATTACTCTCAAGGTCAGCAAGCACGGTTGACTAAATTGGAGATTGTATCGATTTATTTACGATTTCGAGTATAAATTCATTTCACTTTTCGTCAGGAATTAATTGATCACTAAATTCATTCACTCAGATTACATAATTGGTTAACTACTTCATTTCTTCAGTGAAAAAATGGTTAGTTGGGACAACTACTTAGTCTTTAAGATTTGGTACTGCTATTGGATTAGTTAGGACAACTATTTACCAGCCACTATTTTATTAGTGGCTGGTACTAATTGAATAGCCATTGTAACTAATAGAATCGTTATCCTAACTAATAAGATAGCAGTATCAACTAATAAAATAGTAGTATCAACGAATAAAATAGCAGAATCAACTAATCAAAAAGCAGTATCAACTGATCAAATAGCAGTATCAACTAATCAAATAGCAGTATCAACTGATAAAATAGCTGTATCAACTAATAAAATAGCACTCCCTAAATCTGAATTAGTAGTTTTCTACTAATGAAATAGTGTCAAGTCGTTTACCAATTGCTTTAATAAGCATTTCTACTAATTAAGGCTAGAAAACTACTAATTCATAGTAGAAAACTACTAATTCATAGTAGAAAACTACTAATTCATAGTAGAAAACTACTAATTGATAGTAGAAAACTACTAATTCGCTTAGTAATGCTTACTAAATAAATTAGTAACCCTTACTACGTGAATTAGTAGTTTTCTACTAAAAATAAGTAGAAATGCTTACTAAAGCAATTGGTAAACGATTCGGCATTATTTCATTTAAAAAAAAATCTAATACAGATTTAGAGAGCAGTATCAACTGAAAAAATAGCAGTATCAACTAATAAAATAACAGTATCAACTAATAAAATAGCAGTATCAACTAATAAAATAGCAGTATCAACTGGTAAAATAGCCTATCAACTGATAAAATAGCAGTATCAACTAAAAAAATAGCAGTATTAACTAATAAAATAGCAGTATCAACTAATAAAATAGCAGTATCAACTAATAAAATAGCAGTATCAACTAATAAAATAGCAGTCTCAACTCATAAAATAGGAGTATCAACTGATAAAATAGCAGTATCAACTAATAAAATAACACTCTCTAAATCTGAATTAGTAGTTTTCTACTAATGGAATAGTGTCGAATCGTTTACCAATTGCTTTAGTAAACATTTCTACTAATTAATGTTAGAAAACTACTGATTCGTAGTAAAAAAACTACTAATTCACTTAGTAAGGCTTACTAAATAAATTAGTAACCCTTACTATGTGAATTAGTAGTTTTATACCATTAATTAGTAGTTTTCTACCATTAATTAGTAGTTTTCTACTAAAAATTAGTAGAAATGCTTTCTAAAGCAATTGGTAAACTATTCGACATTATTTCATTAGTAGAAAACTACTAATTCAGATTTAGAGAGCAGTATTAACTAAAAAAATAGCAGTACCAACTAATAAAATAGCAGTACCAACTAATAAAATAGCAGTATCAACTAATAAAATAGCAGTATAAACTGATAAAATAGCCGTATCAACTGATAAAATAGCCGTATCAACTGATAAAATAGCAGTATCAACTAATAAAATAGCAGTACTATATTTTAAAACTACATAGTTGACCTAACTAATCCTTTTTTTCCGTGATTTATTACTCTGTATTAATTCATTACTACATTTCTGAATTTTCGCTACTAGGCTGGACAAAGAAAAAATGTTTCAAAATGCTAGTTCCTCATAAAAACTCCAGTTTCTTTGAGGAAAAAAATTATGAGCCAAAATGAACAATATTTAGTTTTAGTACCTTCTCATCGAGGGTAAAGTTTGAAAAATTCTATATCTTCTTTACTTTTTCATTAACAGAAATTGAAGAGCAAAATAAAATTAAATTATAAAATTATATTAAATTAATTATATATTAAGTAAATAACTTAATTAAGTTAAAACTAAATTTTATTGTAAAATTTAATTTAATTTTAAAACTAAAGATCCAAAATCAAATTGAAAATAGTAAATATTTGACGTTTAAATAAATAATTATAATAAATTAAAATATATATAAAAGGGAAAGGGAAGAAGATATAATATTAAATACTTAATTAATTGATTAGTTTTTTTTACTAATCGTAAATATAATTACGATTTACAAACAAAATGGAGTTTTTTATATAAACATTTAAATATTTACCTAAATATTTTTAAAGAACAGAGTTAATAAATTATTTATAGAAGTATAAAAACCAGGTCTAATTGATCTATAAAGAATTTATAATATAATATATTACAATAAAATTAAAATTTAAAGTAAATTAAATTATATAGTTTAATTTTAAAACATAATTTCATTATAAAAATAATTAATTATAATTTATAATTATATACTAATTTGAAGATTATAAAATAGTCATTTTAATATCTTCAATATTAAGTATTAAATTTAAACTATTTAAAATAAAGAAATGAAAATGATTTAAATAATTTTTTATATAAGTTAGAAGCTTAATGAATTATATTATTTCTTTATTAATTAATTGGAATGAGAAATAATTCAATTAAATTATTAACAATAATTTACTTCTTTTTGGTTTCAATTAATTTAAAAATTAATAAACAGATTATGTAATTATTAATAAATTTAAGTCGAAATTAAATTCTAATATTTAGACTTACTAATAGATAAATTGCATTAAATTATTTTTAAATGCAATTTAAATTACCCCAATTTTCTTATTTCGTTACTATCTTTCTTAGTTTCTTCACATCTTCATTTCTTCATTAATGAAGAAAAAAAATCTGTAAAATAAACAGAATCTGTTAAAATAGGGACGACAGATTTTTTCTATTATATTTGCAAAAATTTCTGTCAAACTTACAGTTGGTCAATAAATTTAAGTATTTAAGATATTTCTATAGTATTATCAGAAATATCTGTTAGGTTAACATTTTTTAAGAAAAATTAGAATCCCATTAACTTAACAGTCATTTCTGTTAATTCTACAAAAATATCTGTTAAAAATAACCATCTGGAAGTTTAACAGAAATTTCTGTTAATATAACATAAAAAAATCTACTGATCCCTATATGAACAGGTTTTGTTGATTTTACAGATTTTTTTTTCTCCAGATTTCTTCATTACTGGATTTATGTTATTTTATAAAACTTTATCAATTCGTAACTTATTTTCTTCCTTCTTTTTTCTTGGGCGACTAAGAACCGTTCTTTTTCGAAAATTTATTTCGTGAACGGTAACAATTTGCATTTCATGTGTGAACCATTTCTTTCTGTAAAGTTTCTTTTCTTTACACAAAGTAGTTTGTTAAGAATTGTAGCTTCTAAATATCTTTACCTAATTTACTTTATTTTTTTATCGTTCTAGTTTGCTCTCGAGTTTACTCTGTAAATTTACTATTTTCTCACGTTTGTAAATTTTAACAGAAGATTTAATTATCTGTCTTAGTTTTTTCATGCCTTCATTTCTTTATTAATAAAGAAAAAAAATCTGTAAAATGAACAGAATCTGTTAAAATAGGGACAGCAGATTTTTTCTATTATATTTTCAAAAATTTTGATCAAAATAAGGGCAGCAGATTTTTTCTATTATGTTTGCAAAAATTTCTGTCAAACTTATAGTTGGTCAATAAGTTTAAGTATTTAAGATATTTCTGTAAAATTAACAGAAATATCTGTTAGGTTAACATTTTTTAAGAAAAATTAGAATCCCATTAAGTTAACAGACATTTCTGTTAATTCTACAAAAATATCTGTTGAATTTAATAACCCTCTGGCAGTTTAACAGAAATTTCTGTAAATATAACAAAAAAAATCTACTGAATTTAAAAAATCTTCTGAATTTAAAAAATCTACTGATTTTAACAGATTCTGTTCAAATTTTTTTTCTCCAGGTTTATTCGTTACTTGATTTCTGTTATGTTATATAACCTTATCAATTAACTTTATCAGTAACTTATTTACTTCCTTTTTTTCTTGGGCGACTAAGAACCGTACTTTTTCGAAAATTTATTTCGTGAACGGTAACAAGTTGCATTTCATGTGTGAACCATTTATTTCTGTAAAGTTTCGTTTCTTTACACAAAGTGGTTTGTTGAGAATTATAGATTCTAAATATCTTTACCTAATTTACTTCATTTTTTTATCGTTTCAATTTACTCTCGAGTTTACTCTGTAAATTTTCTATTTCCTCACATTTGTAAATTTTAACAGAAGATTAATACATTTCATGCGAATCATTAAGTTACCAAAGATTTTCTTATTTCGTTACGATCTTTCTTAGTTTCTTCACGACTGCATTTCTTCATTAATAAAGAAAAAAATCTGTAAAATAAACAGAATCTGTTAAAATAGGGACAGCAGATTTTTTCCATTATATTTGCAAAAATTTCGGTCAAAATAGGGACAGAAGTATTTTCTATTATATTTGCAAAAATTTCTGTCAAAGTTACAGTTGGTCAATAAGTTTAAGTATTAAGGATATTTCTGTAGAATTAACAGAAATATCTGTTAGGTTAACATTTTTTAAGAAAAATTAGAATCCCATTAACTTAACAGACATTTCTGTTAATTCTACAAAAATATCTGTTAAAAATAACCCTCTGCAAATTTAACAGAAATTTCTGTCAATATAACAGAAAAAAATCTACTGATCCCTATATTAACAGATTTTTTTGATTTTACAGATTTTTTTTTCCATGTTTCTTCATTACTTGGTTTCTGTTATTTTGTATAACTTTATCAATTCGTAACTTATTTACTTTCTTTTTTTCTTGGTCGACTAAGAACCGTTCTTTTTCGAAAATTTATTTCGTGAATTGACTATTTCCTTATAAATGCACTAGAAAAAAAATCTACAAGACCCAGGATTCGAAATTGGAATTACAGCAAATTTCAAAATTCGGAGTTTATTATTTAATAGAATTGTTTTTTTCGCTTATGGTTTTAGATTTTTTTGAGCATATTTAATGAAAAATTCGACATATCTTGAAAGCATTCTAGTAACAAAAATGCGCCAGGAAAAAAATCATAGATTCTAAATATCTTTACCTAATTTACTTCATTTTCTTTATCGTTCAAATTTACCGTCAAGTTTACTCTGTAAATTGACTATTTCCTAACGTTTCTAAATTTTAACAAAAGATTAATACATTTTTGTCAAGTCATCAAAGTACCAAAGATTTTTAGTGTACATTTATTTATTTTTTTTTTATTTTTTTTTTTAAAGAGGGAGATTCTGGGCCAGCGCCTGATCGAAGGGCCGAATCCAAGGCCCCATCAGTGAGTGCAGAATAGCGGAAAGAAGAGGATAAGAGACAGTTGCGAATGAGGCCCCGTAGGCGGAGCTCGACTTTGTGTCCATCGTTTGCCGCTCTCGTCGCATTGGTCCCTAACCTAACCTCTCTTCGCGAGATAAAAAGAGACCCAGAAAAAAAGAGAGAGAGAAAATGAGAGGCTGAGGACTTTCCGTCACCCACGTCGCCGATTGTTTCGCTTTTCGCTCCTGTTTCTACGGCGTCCTTCCTCTGAGAAGAAGGGGCAAGGATTTATGTTCCTGGCCAGTTGAGACGTTTCAAAAGATCGAATGCGATATTGAAAGAGGATGGCTACCAAGCCGAGTCACTCTTGTCCTTTTTTTCTTTCTATTCCTCGTCACGCCAAGAAGACCAAGAAAACGTTTAATTCTTGACGGAAACCTGTCTGATTGCAGTGTTCCAAATTTCAATTTAATTTCAATTTTTTTTTTCTTTCGTCAATTTGATCAGTTAACTGATTGCAATATTGTAATATTATAATATTATTATATTAATAATATATAATATTAATGTATTATAATATATTGTATCCTCTTCTTAAAAAGGAAAGAAACATCAATTGATAAATAACGATCCATTCGGACAATATTTATTTACTTATTATTTATTATTCATTATTCTTTTATTGATTATTATTATTTTGTTATTATAAATTATTTATTATTTAACCCTTGACTGGCACAACTCCTTTTTATTCCGTAAATAGCACAGCGGGTGTTTTTCACCCCTCGTGTTCAAACGTGTTTTACGCAGTCGGTATTGAATATTTTTTAACAAAAAAATTATCTAATGTATTTTAAGATATTTTTTTCAAAGTGGAATCAGTTTTATAGCTATTAGTTTAATTTAAGTTAGTTTTAAAAATTGTTGAAAAAAACGAAAAAAGTGAGTTTTTTCAAAAAATTTATAACTCACGTAATTTTTAATACTTTGACCTAAAAATTTAGAGTTATACTCTTGAGATACTATACTTTAAGAAAAAAATTACTACAATATTGATGCATTCAAAAAAGGTATTTATTTTGCAAAATGAAAACACTATTTTATAGTCAAATAAAACACCATATTTTTCAAGGTTCAAATCAATTTTTTTTATTTAAATGCACAAAAATAGTTACAAAAATAAGAAAAAAATACAAAAGTAACATAAATAAAAGTTTTACAAAGTTGCAATTATTATTTAAAACCTACACAGTCGGTGCAAAGACCTGCGCGGTGCTCATGGCACATTGGGGTATTTTTTACCCATAGTGCCAGTTAAGGGTTAAGCATTCAACGTTTCAAAATCCTAATATATTTTCTTTTCAGGGATAATCCTCAAATTATTTTATTCTAAATAAAATTATTAATATCATTAATACAATGACGTCATGGTAAATTCAGAATATCAAATAGGGTGGATCGAAAATAAAAAATTCTGCAATTTGAAATCGCCACTGCGCTAAAAAGTAGCGCATTGGGATCCTAAAAAGGTATAATTAATTTTAAATCGATAGATATTCAGCTTGGTTACCCGCGCTCAAGAAAAATGTTTAAAAAATTTCTTGTTTGCAGTTTTTAAATTTTCTTGAGTTTCAATTTTTTTACATTCCTAGAAATTAAAAAAGTCTTCTCAACTTTTGACGTATTTTAATAAATTATTTTCTAGGAGATAATTCCTACTTAATTTACCCCAGTTTTCGGAAAAAAAATCTCAAAACCTGTGTAAATAGAAGAATTTTTTCGGGTGCTTGAAAACTTTCCAGTGAGAAAATGCACTAGGTAAAAAATCGTTAAGGCCCAGAAATTGAAATTGGAAATATAGTGCATTTTTTAAATACTGATTTTGATCTTTAATGAAATTATCTTTATTGTTTGATGTTTAAAAAATTTTCTGAGTATTTATTTTATTTATTAGCATAGGCTTTATTAGCATAGAAATACACTAGAAAAAAAATCAACAAGGCCCAGGAATCGAAATTGAAAATGTAGTAAATTTTTTAAATATTGATTTGGATATTTAATGTCTTATCTTATTGGATATTTAATTATCTTTATCATTTGATAAAAAAGTATGTAAGTTCTATCGACTACTGGTCATAATTTATTAAAAAATGATTGAGAGGTCCCTCAAATCATAAATCC
>JBAGKK010488651.1:0-16051 GCA_037177015.1 Euceroptres primus
TTCGAAAGTTAAGCATCAGTTTGTGAAATAAATTCCATGACATTATTACAAAAGGTTTCTAGTGATATAACAAGTAAGTATTTAAATCAAAACTGTAGTTGATTGAAACAATCGAATTTGATCGATCCAACAAAAATTCATTTCACCTAACAAATTATTTTTAAACTCAATAAAATGCAGTCAACCAAACGATTTTTTTGAATGGATAATATTTTTGTTCTGATAAAAGTGAACTAATAGCTGACTTTTTACTAAAAGAATCAGTTTCTGAAAACGAAAATTAGAAACGTAGAAATTTAATTTAACTTAATTTTTAATTTACGTCTGAAATTTCACTAAGAAAAAAATGTATTTAAATCAAACACGCTGTTTCTTTGAAAAGACACAAATATTTGGTTGTTCCAAACAAATTTTGGTTGATTTAAATAAATATTTATTTGATTTGAATAAAGGTTTCGTTTAATCTAGTAAATTTTGTGATCGACCAAAAGATTTGGTTGAATGAACTAAATTTTTGATCGAGTCAACTAAAACTTTGTTTGATTCAACCAAAACGTTGACCGAACTTTGTTTGATTCAACCAAAACTTTGGTTGACCGAACATTTATTTGGTTGATTTAACCTTTTGATTGAATCAAACAAACTTTTTTCTGAGTGAATCTAAAATTTTCCATGAATGTACGAAACGTGAAGATTAAGATAAAACTTAATGTAAATATAAAATTGATTCATTGGAGCTTGCAGCATATGAATGTAAAAAAGTTTTTCGAAAAGGCGTCAAAATCCCTAAATCGATATTCTTTTTTTCTCGAACTGAGATCTCCTTAGACTCGTTAATAAAGCCGGCTAAGCCACTGTATTTGAAAGCTAGGCCCGTCACATTGACACTGATATTAAGGAACTGGGTCGCGCTGTTATCGATCACTAATCCACCAACTATACTGTCAGGCGTGGAGAGATGTCCGGAGATCCATTCCTCTCCGGCAATGCAATGACCTTGTTGCAAAAGCTTTAACTTTGAAACGCATCTATTTTTAAAGTACCGTCAATGAATCTTTTTGTTGTTAAAAGCACCAGAGAAAATGATAAAGTCACAAAAATCTTTTCAGTATTAGTTTTAACAGAAATTTCAAAGAAAATTCTAATCCTCGAATTTTTCAAAGGAAAAGTATATTTAAAAGTTTCCTGTGTTTCTTTTTTATTGCTCTCAGTCTTTTAGAACAATTAAGAACAATTAAGTCAATTACTGAAATCTTTATTAAAAACCAAAAGCAAATTATTTATAGACTCTGAATAGAAATGAATACAATTTAATGTAAGCCCATAAAAGTTTCGTCGGAATTGAAGAAGCTTTCATACAAGTGAAATTCTCATATAATATACTTATTAAAATAGGCAAAAAAAAATATTAGGAATTAGTATTACCACAACGCTGAAAAGTAGCACATTAGGATTCTAAAAAAAGATAATTAATTTGAAGTTGACAGTCATATATTTTCAGCACGCGCGTTCGTACCTTATGTTAAGGGATCAGTCTGGGTTTATCATACATATTTTCAAGAATTTTTTTTCATACTAAAACTTATTTTCACATTTCCATCTTTTCACACATAAAAATAGAGGTTTTAGATTAATAGAAAAAATTTTTTATTTTATTTTTTTATTTATTTGTGTTTGTGATCTGGCCATCTGAAGTTAGCCCTGCTTGTTTCTCGCCAACATGAAATCTCGACTTTGGAGGGGTTGAAAAATTCAAAAGTCCGCCATTTTGTTATTTTTCATCGGGGGTGAAAAATTTTACTATCGAACATAGCGACAACTCTATTTATTAATAAACTACTCGATTTTTTTATTTCAGATGCTCCAAAGTCGAAATTTTATGTCGGCGAGAAACAAGCAGGGCTCACTTCAGGCGGTCAGATCACAAACATAAATAAATAAAAAAATAAAATAAAAAATTTTTTCTATTAGTTTAAAACCTCTATTTTTATGTGTTAAAGGTAGAAATTTGAAAATAAATTTTAGTATGAAAAAAATTCTTTACAAAATATATAGCGCCCGTTATTGTACCGACCAGGCCCGAGGCCGGCACAGTTACGAGAGATGAATATATATACATCAACTTCAAATTCATTATGCTTTTTTAGGATCGAATGTGCTACTTTTCCGCGTTATAGTAATTTTGAATATCGAATATATATCAACTTCAAATTCATTATGCTTTTTTAGGATCCTAATCTGCTACTTTTCCGCGCAGTAATTTTGAATATCGAAATTGTTTTACTTTTGACCCATCCTAATACTTAATCTTATAAATAAACTATATTAATATTTTTACCTAGGTGCTGATAATAATCTTCGATGCTCGTAAATAATTTTAGAATCTCGGCGACAAGTTCTTTGAATAAGTGTGTCTGGCATCGATCTTGAAATATGCCGAGTAAATGATATGTTTCGGTACCAATTACTTAAGAGTTATTATGGATATGCTTCAACTATAATACATGTGATGCAGCAACTTTAAATAAAGTTTACATTTTTATTATCACACTTTTCAAATTACTTCCGAGAACTTGAAAATCATTATTTATTATTTCCTTGTAAGCATGTAATTATGTTAGTAGAAGCTACAATTTCTTGTAAAAAAATCAGGAAATTATCGTGGAAGGAAAATATAGCAAAAATTTTTAAATAAAATTTTTAAATATTGCAACAGTTCGTTTGAATATAATATTTTTGGCAGATGATCCATGAATTCAAATATTTTTCTTCAGTGTTTTTTTACAGGTAAAAGATTATTTTTGCTCTGACGTATGTTCCGTAGATTTTTCATCATAGAAAAATAATCTGCTAAGTTAAAAGAAGTCATTGGCTAAAATAGAAACAGCAGATTTTTTCTGCAATATTTTTAGTAATTACAGTAATAATTATTAGTATATTCAGTAATAATAATAATTATTATAATAATAATAATAATAAATATTTCAGTAATAATAATGAGCAGTCTCTAAATTTAAATGTAAAATGACTTTTTTTAATTTAACCGATTTTTCTTCCTTACAGTATAACCTGCAATACAGAAAATTGTAAGCTATTTTTTGAAAACTTCTACTTAATCGAGTCATTCCTCTGCCTATATGTCAAGTAAAATAATTAAAAATAGGACAAAATTTTCAAAAATTACAGCGACTGATCAAAATCAACCTTTTCTACTTATAAGTAGAAATCACGAGTAACAAAGATTTAGTAATAAAAAAAAGAATAAATAAATAAAAAATAAATAACAAACTAACATTTGGAATAGAATAGAAAATAAGATTCAATGCAGAGTAACAAGGATTTAGTAATAAAAAAAAGAATAAATAAATAAAAATAAATAACGAACTAACATCTTGATTAGAATAAAAAATAAGATTCAATACAGTGATGTAATGTGTTTAAAAATGGGATGTCTCGCAGCGAATAACTTTTTCTACTTAAGTGAGTCTACGTCTGATCAAGATCGCTCAACTTTTTCCACTTAACCGAATTCCGTCTAACAAATAATTTAATAATAAAGCAAGATTCAATAATGGAATAGGCTTATAAAAACGAGACGTCCCACTGATAAAGAAATTTCTTTTTCCATCGGTACTCATTAGTGTAGAAAATTGTTAGTTCGTTACAAAACTTCAATTTCCGCTGACAATGGGGTGCACATCTTTTCAATTTGAAACCTTATTTCTTATTTCATTGAGTGAAATGAAACTGCAGTGGTATTTTTTATGTTGCAGAAAAGGCCACTTGGATCGATAAATGCCCTTCAGACGGTGGATGCTTATAGTCACGAGGGCGCAATACACAGTCTCGAAACAAAAAAATATACTTAAGCAGATGCACGTTTTCCAGAAAAACTTACCAATAACTTTTTTTTAAAAATGGTTTTTCTGTAAAAACTGTAGTTTATTTTGTTGTAATGTAAATTAAAACCAGAGTGGTTTAACAGGAAAAACAAAAAAAAAACATCACTTTCATTTGTTCACTATTACTATTACTATTTATTACTATTACTATTGTTTACTATTTGGACTAATTAGTCATAATCATTGTTATTTGCTCTCATTTATTAGTGCATCATTTATTGACATAAAAATTTACTCAAAAATATATTTCGAAGATCGAGAAATGAAAACTGAAAAATGCCTTGGATTTTATTCTAGCTTATTATCAGAATTTTCCCAAATTGGTAAAATTCGTCATTGAAGTAGATCAATTTTCAACCTTGAGGCAGGTGTTAAAAAGGTGACGTGCGTTGGCGCGCTCCCAGAGTCCCGTGAATTAAACGACATTAGTAACATGTCTCGCATTCGAACTCACTAAAGCAGATCTACTCTACTCAGCGTTAGTCGCGTTGCACATTTAAATTCAACATTGTAACGTAGATCGAAATTAATGCAAAAAATTGATACGCTTATGAATAAATTTGCCAATAAAGATAAAAAATAAGATTGAAATGCATACACAATTTGTTGAGGCTTTTGAATTATAAACATATTCTAATTGGATCGTTATTCAAGTTCAAAAGCATTTAACCTGTTTTTTCAAATAGGTGTATTTATTAAATTTATAAATTATATTTATTAAATTTATTAAATTTTATTATTATTTATTAATTAAGTTATTATTATTATTATTATTCGCTAAGCCTTACATTTTAATAACTTGGAATTCGACCTTCAACGTAATTTTACTTCATGGTTCAAGTTTTTTTATTTTTGAAACCCTTTTCCTCCAGAATAGAGAATGACAAATCAGTTAAATGCATCTGAGAATATACGAGATGTTCATAACAGAATTCAAGTGGACATAAAATCAATGCTGCATCATATTAGCTTAAGGTCAGGAGGGCAAACCAGGGGTATAAAGACGCACAACTTTGTGCTTGATGCAAAGTGCAGAAATCACACTTTGAATTTATTTCATTAATAATAAAGTATATCTCCGAAGACGTTTGGTGCCAGATGCCTGAATGCCAAGTAAATGCGGAAAAATTATTCCTTTTGTACACCATCTAAGAATACGTTGAAAGCACTGAAAGAAATGGTTAGTTAGAGCATCTACTTTTCTTTGTAACATATGCTTATACTATTTTATTATTTGGAACAACTATTATATTAGTAGGTGTAGTTATTCAGTTTGTTGCAACAGCAATTTTAATAGTTACATCAGCTAGTAAAAGTTTATAAATACTAAAGTAGTTTGTCCATCTACTAAAGTAGTTGGATCAACAACCCAATTTTTTCAGTGAGGATTCCCTCAATTCTTAATTTAAACTTTAAATAAAACTGCCTTCTTTCCCAAGAAACTAAAAAAAAAAAGAAAAAATATCTCAAAGTATTTTTACACTTATTTATTGGCTGAAGTGAGAGAAGAAGAGGGAGATAGGTTGAATCTCGAAATATTTTATTTCTTTTTACACTAAACGAATTGTACATCATAAAATGTATAAAAAGAGTGTAGTTTCGTTAATTGATTATTCAATGTTAATATAACTTTAGAATAACATTGTACTATACTAATTTTTATATTCCTTTCCAAAGTTATAAATTTTTCAAGTTGAATTGGAAATTGATGTGGATTTTATTGCACTGCTCACCCTTCTTGTAAATACAATGATAATAGGAACGATAAAAATCAGCAAAATGGGGACAACTTCTTGTATTTTATCCGGAAAAGATCGCTTGCAAAGCCAAAAATTATAGAAGGTCTGAATCCTGCTCCTTTTATGTCCCAGAAGCATTGCAGGAAGTGATTTTTCGATTACGCACGTAATCCGTGATGTATACGCAAATACATAGTGTTTGCGGTGCAAGTGGGCGTAGGCTCATGGCTCAGTCAATACGAAATATAGGGTGTTTCAAAATTCAGGAAAAGGTCAAACAAGGTTGAATATATTGTTATATTCACATAAGCAACCTGGCATTCTGGGAAAAAATATAAAAAAGAGGGATGAAGCCTGAAAAATTTTAAAAACACTGAAAGTCTTGTTTACACCTTTTATGGATTTAAATTTTATTTAATTTTATAATTACTGTCAACAAAGCATATGGGCTACTCTCTCGAACTTTTATGGATTTAAATTTTATTTAATTTTATAATTACTTTTAATAAAGCATATGGGCCACTCTCTCGAACCTGTTATTCCACTTATGGAATAATAAAACTTAATGTGAATAAAATGCAATTACATTCATGATTTTATTTTTTTCTAACTTCTTGCTACCTTCCAAGGTAGCAGAATTTATTTTTAAACTACTTTTAATACCACGTCAGTCATTATTATAAATTATTAAAAATACGTATTTAAATTGAAAGATAGCATGAGAAAAACAAGTGGCATAACGTTTTAAAATTAACAAGACGAATCGAGCAACAACTTTGAAGCAAACGAGTTTGGTTTAACAAAAATTTTGTTCATTTCACTGTAAATTCAGAATATCAAACAATCAAAAACAATTGAAAATACATGGGAAAAATATTCATTTTTTTTTTATAAAACAAATGCAGATCGAATTGATCCATTTTTTCGATCATTTTGATAACCTTTCGATTTAATACCATTTTATTGAATAATGAACAACATTTTTGTTTCAGGTGTGGATGCACTGGAATTAATATCATTAATTATTTATTAGGGAAATAGGATTTCAAACAATTTTTCTCCTTTAATTTTGTCCCCGGGTCTATTATTAACTGGGTTTTAATAGACCGTAAATACGTGGGTTTTAATAGATCCAGGCAAATTATTTTGGTTAGGATGAGTTTTATGTGATTTATCATATCTGTCACCTATACCAAAGCTTAAAATCGTAAATTCTTAGTTTTATTGAAATTTCTATCGGTTTTCAATAAATTGAATTTGTAACAGTCATGTTTACCTAATATTACATGACGTTTTTAAAATTTAAAGCTTCCCTGATGAATACAAATTGCAAATTAAATTTTGATTAATGATCAATAAAATATTTTTACACTTAACTACTTTTATTGTAAATTCATTATTATTATAAATTTTCTGACGTTTCTAGGACATGTGGATAAATGCGAGTGCCACATCAGACATTTATCGACCACTTACAATTTTGCTGGGAATTATTTTTCCCAGGAAGCATTGTAGGCTTCTGCACGAGCCTGAAAGTTATTGCATTACAATATTAACCAAATGCCTGCTACGCGGTTCTCAACGAAAACAATTTCATGAATACAAATCAGACAAACGTTTTTTTGAAACGAAAATATACTTAACTTTCTTTTATTCAGTTTGAAAGAGCAAATAATTAATTAAAAATATAATATATATATATCCTCTTTCCTAAAATTATTTTTTATAAAATATATATTTAAAAATTAAAAAATTAAAATAATATGATGGTTGAAATTTCTTCGAAAAAGTTTTTAAAGCTCAGCGTTAGCTCAGAAAGTGCTGATTGTTTTCAATTTAAGGTATTCCAGTTGAAATATTCTCAAAATTAAAGTTTGAAAGTTTAAAAGATTTAAAAAGTACCAAATGAAAATTGTTAAAGCTTTAACTATTTTAATTAAATTCTGAAATATAATTCTTAGTGAAATTTTCTTCTATTTTGTAATAAAAAGGTTTAGTATCCGTGTACTATCCATAAGACTCCTGACCTTTAATCTTCAGTGATTTAATAGAATAGACGACCCTCAAGCGATAGTTCTGAGTTACAAAAAACTGACGCGACGTCCTTTTTGAAGAAGGGAGATCCTATTTGTAATTAAATTTAACACTCATCCAGTTTTATCCATTTGAACTGGGGCCAAAACCATAAAAAATTTCATTGCCAAAGGCTCAAGCTAAGTTTATTTTACAACGAAATATTTTTACAAGAACTTGAATTACATTGTGAAAGATGATTATTAAATTCAATTAGAATTTAAATTTATTTTACAACGAAAATATTTTTACAAGAACTTGAATTACATTGTGAAAGATAATTATTAAATTCAATTAGAAGTGATCAAATTTTTTTAAACCAAAAAAGGTTCACTTAATTCTTTAATAAACCACGTTTAAAATATTTCTTTGAATCTCTTTCCGCTGCTTAAAAAGCTGCAAAACCAGGGAAAAAAACAAAGCCAGAAAAAAATTAAAAATGTAATATATTATTTTATTATTTAGTAAATAATAATATTAATAATAATAATATTTAGCAAATAAGAATGGTACCAAAACATTTTTCTTAATATTTTCACATTTTTATTAAATTCAATTACTTAGAAGTGATTAACTATTTTTTAATAAAAAAAGGTTCACTTCAATATTTGATAAACGACGTTCAAAATCTTTCCTTGGATCTTTTTCCGCTGTTCAAAAGAACTGAAAACCAGGAGAAAGAAGAACAAAGTCAGGAAATAAAAAAATAGAAAATCATATTTTATTTACAAAAAAGAACAATTTCTGTGAATCGAAATTATCACAACACATTTTAATGGAAATGCCAAGTAAGGCAAAATTATAGTCAATTCAAGAATTTCTTTTCTCTTTTGTATATATCGGTGTTCCTCAATTGTCAATAAAAACAATAGCAAAACTAGTATAAAAAACGTTTAATTCTCTCAAACAATGTTTCATGCTTCCTCTCGAAAAATCATATTTTTTCACATTAGAAATAAGTCGTATAGGCCTCCGCCCTCTCGCTTTTTCAAGTCTTCTTTCATTATTAAATCAAAATATCGCAAGTAATCCAGAAATTATCGCATAAATTCATTCCTCTTCAATCTTCATTCCGTTTTCACGCTCCATCCGGCTGTACATTGATTAGATAATAAATCGTAAGTTGGCATGTTTTTCGTGATTCTATAAGTACGGTATGGTAATTATTCTACGGTTTGTTAAATCTAGAAATCTTGGGAACTAGTCCGCGATTCTTTGTTATAAGGATTTCTGCGAGCCTTTCATCAACTTTATCAAACTTTTATCAACTGAAAAATTGTTTATAATATTATTTTGAACTCAAAAATTTGTTTAACCTGATCGTCGTTTAGCTATCTGAGAATTTCGAAAACCGAATCAGCTTTATGTTACTAGAACTCAAGGTTGGATCTGGAATCATATTTCTCTAACATATTGCTTTCGATAAAAAAATAAACGTTGTTCTAAATAATTCTAGTTCAGATCTGATAACGTGAAGCTTTTACATTCTATAAATTTATAGAGGGCACGTGCTTTTTTTCAATCAAGTAATTGACTAGGCGCTGAGTCGGTCATTCACCGAGTCTGATAAACTCAATATTGACATCCTAGCCAGGAAATTCAATTGAGGAAAATTAGTAATTTAATGAACGTGCTAACATTCAAATAGAAGCCACACCATCGGAGTGAAAAAATAACATGAATGTTATTCATTCCATCGGAATGAATGTTCCATTTATTTGACGCAATAAAAAAAGTATTTCTTAAAATTTGGTTAAGAACAGCTTAATTGATAATATAAAAATAATTTTCAAAAAGCTATGAAAAATAATTTTCAAAAAGCTATGAAAAATAGTTTTCAATAATCTATGAAAAATAATTTTCAAAAAGTTATGAAAAAAAATTTCAATAAGCTATGAAAAATAATTTTCAATAAGCTTTGAAAATGCTTTCCATTGAATATAAAATAAAAAGGGCGAATTGCAAGGGTTTAATTAATTTAATTGTTCACGAGTCTAGGAATAACTGAGGATTGAAATTCAAGAGCAAGGGAAAAGTCCATTGTTCGTAAAATTCCAAGAGATGTTTCCGGGTGCACTAGAAGTGCACTGTTAACTCTTTGAACGATTCCCACGTTTAATCCGATTTATCAGAGAAAAGAGCAAAGCGATTTTCTGAATAAATACTCAAGCCTCGACACTTTAGGGTTTCAAATCCGAGAACAATAATTATTGTTAAACTCACGAATCGACTATTTCCATTACAGCACTTTAACGAGAATTACTCTCCAATACCCAATTAAAAATGTTTAAAAATCAAATATGTTTTACTGATATAAAGAATTTCTCGAGAAACTCTCTTGTTTTAAATTTAGAAGGTGCTGAAGTGAAAGTACAGAATTGCTGGCTTAGAAGCATTAAACATCAGACTTTCCAGTGAACGACTTAATCTTTTGTTATTTATATACATCATCAAAATAGCGGAGGTTGTCGAACCGAATAAGAAGTCATTCTGACGTTTGAATGGACTAAGCACTGCCTCTCAAAGAAGGCGTAAGAATAGAATAGCGCAAAGCAATCTGAGCAGTTTAACCTTGTAAACTAAAAATAACAAGATTAGGCTTCCACGATACTTTTTGCTTACATAAGTTTTTAAACAATTCGTGTTAAGTATTTAAAAATGATTTCCTAATTTCAATACAAATTTTAAACTTTAAAACTTTCCTTAAAAAAATTTAATACAAAATTAGTCAAGACTAGAGCGTAATAAAAGAGTCAGTACCAATCGCCAAGTAAAAACATTTTTAAAAATTTCAAAAAACGAGCAAAAGACACGAGTGAACCATGAATTCTGAATCATCTAGACTAGAAACTATCTCAGCATCTCAATCAGGGCTTAGGGTCAATATCTCGTCCATAAATCCAGCTTTGAGAATGGGTAATCCCACTTGAGAATGGGTAATTAAAACGATGGATTAAATTGACTAATATCGACACTATTTCAGACAGTTAATATGGATTATAAACTCCTTCGAATAATGGCTCATCGAACTTTTTCCCTCGGTACAAATTTGTATCTATATCTTTAATTTGACTAAAAGGTTTGCAAGCTGCACTCTCTATAATGGATTGGACTTTACAATAGAAGCAAGTGAACTGAATTAAATTCCTGTGGCAAAGAAACTAGACGCAATAAGACCAAGGCCCATTAGTGGAGATCAGTAACAAGTACTGATGCTTTTTATTCAACTTTGTTACTCTTTATACCACTTATTCATTTCGATTTTCTTTATTCCTTCGAGAATTTTAAAACTAACAAGTGTTTTTATACCTATCATATAATCAGCGAAAAGCTGAAGAATGAAAATTTAATCAGAAAGAAGAATTTAAGAAGAAAAATTGTTTACAGCAATCAGCATTCGTAGATTTTCTTGATCATTGTTCGCTGGAAAAATATGATGTGCAATTATTCGAGGCAAATAGCGAGTAACGACAGGCTTTGGCATGGTGATAATTGTGTTTTGCTCACCGAGGAACTTCCGCAAATTTATGGACTTGGTCAACACTGTGCAACAAATGCCCACAAGGAAATTGTCCTGTCCTTTGTTCATCATATCAGATTTTGTGACTTCACGAAATGGTCCTTTATTCCTTTGCTAACATCGATCTCGTTGCTTTTCGGGTGAGATTTGGATTAATGACTAGTTCGCTAATTAACGACGGCTCAAAAGTTTGCACAAGTCGCGATTCCATCTTTGCATCAAGACTACGTCTTCATCAGAAAATATTTTAATTTGTTTCCTACAAAACATCTCTGAAAATTACAGTATTTATGTCAATTTTTACTAGGCTAGGAAATTCCTGTAGTCAAAACAAAATAAGTTTTGACACTGTGGACCTCACCTCACAGAAGCTTGCCACGTTGAGTAGCACAAGCACCTAAAAGGAATTCAGTGAAATGCCTCTGAGAGAAGAATTCCAGTTCTAATAAAAATTTCGCTTTTCAATGAAACGCAGCTGTGCAGAGATGGAAATGCTCTTCAAAAATAGAATACACGCAGAAATCCTTGCAGGGCAGATCACAGCTGCTTTTGCTTGGCCACGTTCAAGTATACGGAAGTATACTTGGTTACGCTTAAAGTCTAACGATCACACTTTACAAAAAAGAAAGATAAAAAGACAGCATTCGACAAACGAACATACGTTAATAAAAAGTCGCACCTAGTATGTCGACATTGATTTAATGTAATAATTGTCTATACCATACTTATCGTCTACGAAAGAATGATTAATTACAACGGCATGTCTTAATGTCTTAAATATATTCATTTTTATACATAGCGGATTAAATTAGCAAAGTTTCGCTAGCTAAAACCGAACAATTGCACTCGTTCATGTATTTACGTGAGTATATCTCCTTCACGAACAATCGTGAGGTAGAAAAATCGATGAGATGATCGCTATTATGTACAATGATGAGAAACTATTTTCGCATACCCATATAATATCATTCCACGAAAACGATAAGGCTCTAGATATTGACTAATCATAATGGAGTGCTGGACTTTTTTTTACACATGTATGCGATTATGTGCTCGACTTTTTTTTTATTGAATTTTTCTTTCAAAGGAGAAATGAATTTGTGAGAGAACACATTTTGAAGTCGGAGAACGTTTGAAATGTCAAGAAATGTCTCTTCACTGCGAGAAGACATTATTGAAAGACGAGAAACACGTGCTCTCATTAGCATTCCACCTACTTATGGCAGGCACGTATTCAAGATGAAAACTAAAACCCAGGAACGAGATAAACCTTTCCAATATCCCAATTAATCTTCAGCTTTTCGCTCCCTTCTCTCCAACAATTCCTCTCCTGATAAGCTTCCTTTCAGATCACTTTTCAGGCAAGTTTTGCTCGCACAATTTTTCTTGCAAAATGAGAGAAAAAGTTTCCTTTGACAATTCTCTCAGGGGAAAAAAATTTTGGAAATTCTTTTCGCAGATAAAAATTAAAATCCAATACTTAAGGGCATTTGATACATAATGACGTCACAAATTACGGACCGTTCCTTATTTACATTCAGCGGGTTCTTTATTAAAGAAATGCAAATATAACGCTGAAATTTTGGAAAATTATAAAGAATGTAATGAGGCATCGATGCCTGGTGAGTTTCAGTATTTATTTTTTTTAAAATTGTTTTTCAAAACTTAGTGTTGCTTCGTAATTGGCAAGCACTTTTATTACAAAAATTTAATGTAAGCCCTTGTCCTTTTCTAAAGTTTCTTTCTGCTTTGACAGCATCGCACTCTCATCTCGATTATACTCAGCGATTTTATTCGTTCGTTTTAATTACAAATACGAATTCGCACATATTTTTATTAGCCTCATTTATGATAGCATCGATTTTATCTTCTCTAGTTAGTTGCAAATGCACCAGAAATTAGTAATAAACGAAAATATCTCAGTTCATCATGTGCAATTATGCCATCAACCACCTGGGCTTCAAGGTGAACCCAATCTAATTAAAAAAACAACCTTCCGCTCAATATAGAAATTGAAACGCACCAGACATCGATGCCCACATATATTCCTTATTATTTTCTAAATTTTCAGCCCTATATTTATTCTCTAATAATAAATCCGCTGAATATAAAGAATTCCATAGCTTTATATTCAGGCAATGTGATACATTATGAATTTATATTATCCCTTCTGTCAACACCCGGATTTATCGACGTTGTTCAACACCCAGGGTACCCGGGTGCCATCTACAGAATTTTTTGAATAATTGCTTTGCATTAGACGGACTTCAATCTTTCGCTAATTTATTTGTTAGCTGTAATTCTAACGAAGAGCCAGAAGTCTTTTTGTCGAGATTTAGACATTCCACTTTCACTTTCACATTCCACTGAAATTAATAAATACTCTGTATTTATTATTTAAATAGAACGTCAAAATTGGACATTTTACGAATATTATTTTTTTTCCCCGAAGAAAATACTTAAAAGCACAGAAAAAACAAAGGATAAAGTTTACCTCGATTCCAGGGTAAAAATTACCTACAACGAAAATTAACTTCACAGGATAAATTTTACCCTAATATTGGTTAAATTATCTTTTGTTTTTCCATGACAACGCATGTATTTTGAAAGACGTGAAATTGTCTGAATGAAAATTTAACCCTTTAAAAATTTTCATGCAACAAATTTTATCCTTAGTTTTTTCTGTGAGAAGTCGCTATCTATCAGAATTATTGCAGATACACTTCAGGAACATAAATATTCAGTTTAAGATTTAAGCCAATTGTTATAATCAATTTATATAAACAATTATTTTCATAGGGTGCTCAACCGCAACAAAAAACTTTATTTTGATTCAAAATGCCTAAATATCTCGTAGGAATAATATTAAGAATGGAAAATAACCATTAGTTAACAATTACCATTATTATAAATATTCTAATAAAAAAATTGTATTTTTATTTCGAAGTACTGTTTTTCTCATCAAACAACAGGGTGGCCGTTTTCACCGACGAAAAAAATTCCCGGTCATCGAAAATTTTTTCCCGATCATTAAATAATAGTTTCCGATGAATAACAGTTAATGCAATGGGTTTTAAAAATTTGAAAATGTTTTTTTATTTAATATTCTATAGAGACAAACATGAATTTCTTTTTAATTTAACATTAAAATAGTTTATATTATTGAAGAAGTACAAATGGAGGTTTTTCAACTAAGCCCTAGTGATTAATACTTTTAGGGCGAACATTTTTATGTTTTTAAAAGCAATATTAGGCTATTTTATATAATGAAATGTCACTGTGACTTAAGCGAGAGCATATATTTCAAATCTATGTAATATAAATATTTTGAGTTCAACTAATCTCTAGTGACTAAAGTGTAATATTAAAATATATATAAGCATTTACATTTTGTAAACGAAATGAGATCACAGAGTGTTATTGTTAAACGAGATATATTATCGTACTAAAATTTCTACAATAATAAGTTTTATTTAGTTAGTTTTTTAATCTCTTGATCGAGGATTTCTGCACTTTTTCGTGCATTTTCTAAAAAATTTTTTAAAATTCCCGGTCATTTCCCGGTTTTTCCAGGTCACAAAGATTCCCGGTCATTTCCCGGTTTCCAGATCCAGCGGCCACCCTGAACAACTTTCAAATCAATTCTAAATTATAATTAATAGCTGTAGAAAAACATATGCGTAAAATGCGGTTTTACACACGCGTGGTGATCGTGTGTGTAAATCGTACGCACGAGTTGCATACGATATTTTTTGACACAATGTACGTAAAATGCGGTTTTACACACCCAAATTAGTGGGTGTGTAATAAGCCGTTTTACGCACTAGTATGGGTGTGTAAAAACGCATTTTACGCACACTGTGTCAAAAAATAAATAATTAATATTGTTTATACGAAAAAAACATTTGTATATATTTATTAAGTAATCCTTGATATTATACTAATTTTTATATTGCGTTATTTGTACTTAATTAATAAATTTCTATAGGAGGGTACCCGCGGGTACTCTGAGTGTTGTGGAGGAGTTGTGCACTTTGATGCAAACATTTTTTTATTCCTAGAACTCACAAAATTATGTTACAAGCATTTTTTTGATAGTCAAAGAGTCAAATCGCGTCGATCCGGGCAGATTTGCAAAAATTTTCTCGGGAACATAGAAAATTTTGAAGAAAAAGTCGCAGGTGGGCACGCGAATACCCGGGTGTTGACAGAAGAGTTATTCGAATAAGGGTTGTAACGCCCTTTTAAAATAATTTAAAATGAACAAATTGATTTTTTATTTTACAAAATAAAATTTGTACCGCAATTGACATTAATGCTCCGTTATGTCTTTTACCATTTCCCAAAACTGATCGATACATTAATAATGGAATTAGTGACCATATTTAAAAAATTGCATTCGATGATCTTATAATTAAAGTGATGAATGAATCGATTTTTAATTTTGGAAAACGATAAAAGACAACGGAGCATTAATGTCAACTGCGGTAAAAATTTTATTTTGTAAAATAAGTTCAATTTCGTCATTTTTAATTATTTTAAAAGGGCTCTAAAACCCTTATTTGCATAACATGAATTCATAATCTATCACATTCCCTGAATATAAAAATATGGGAAGTCTTTATATTCAGCGGGTTTATTATTAGAGAAATGCAAATATATGGCTGAAAATTCAGAAAATAATAAGGAATTAATGGGTAATTGTCAAATTGAAGGCAAACTTGAAGTCCCAGTAATATCACATTAAATTAGAAACTCTTACTGATTTTTTTTTAAATTTAATAAATACTTATTATCATCCTCTACAAAATGATCAG
>JBAGKK010488662.1:0-16051 GCA_037177015.1 Euceroptres primus
CACCTTTTCAAAGACCTCACAGACTAGGTTCATTGGAATAAGATAGCCCTTTAAAAATTAAAATGGACACTTGAAGGAGATCTCAGGTATAGAAAACTTACGGTGGAGGTAGCGCTTTAGAAACGGCACTGACCAGTGCCGTTTCAGTGCCGTTTCATCGGCAGGGAGGCTTCTAAACGTTCATAAACATCTCTTCAAATCTAACATATTTATCTCTATTCATAATGTTTAGATTCTTTAACTTAAAGCAAATGATTCGTATGAGTAACAATATTAATTTATTTTTATAAATAATAATATTAAAATAAATAATTTTAATTATTTATAAAATGTTGTCACTATTTCTGAATTTTACTTTGTGAATCTGTATTTGGGGACAGGTAACCGAATGGACATTTTGGCTATATTTTAATTTCCCATTTCTAAACAAAGGCACCTAACATTTTGAAATTTTACCAAAAACTATTTCGGTGAACGTACTTTATCCTAGTGGTATTCAAAATAGCTATTTGTGTGCCAAGTGTGAAACAAGGTTGATTTCGTGAGTGTGAAGTTAGCAGCACGAGACGGCGGCGCACACACTATTTTTGATCACATCCACATCGCGAAAAAGTTCGATGGAAAATATCAACGAACTGGAAAAGAAAAAGAACTATAAAAAATATTAGTATAAATCATAACGGGGTCGCAGGGGGCAGATGGGGTCTGGGGCGAAACCTCAGCGGGGTCGAGGGATGGAGCCCCCACGGGTCGGGTACGGAGCTCTCCCAAAAGAAAAAAAGATCAGACATCAAGGATATTCCATTCCAATATTTTTTTTGTAGGTTTGGTTGTACAGAGACACTGATTTCGCAATCAGTGGTTTTCGTTTTTAGCCTCTCTTGCATTTGGCTGAACGTCGGGCCGTATGGAATGTTTCCCATTACTTTTCAGATTCATTTTAATTTCACCTTTTTTTGCAAAATGATAAATAGCTAAACATCAATAATAATTAAACATCAACACTGGACTAAAATACCTAAAAATTTACTACAGCCAACCTAAATTCACTGTAGTCAACTTCGGAGCAGTGAATTAAAGATTAGGAAGCCTTCCACCTCCATCAATGTTCAGTCTTTTTTCACGGTTGGTCTACCGCTCTAAAATTGGCCACTTTTTGTGCCTCTATACAGCTACGAAACATCGACTTTTTGGTGGAGGTGTAATAAAAAATATATTAAATAATGAAAATGTGTAAAACTGTTTGGACTTGAATTTCGCAACATTTGTCAACGACTCTTGACATTCTGTAATATTAGAAAACTCTCATATTTCATGAAATTTCAGTGGTTATATTTTTACAAAATGTACATGAAATTAATTTTGCCTACAGGATTTGGAGGAAGAAAACAAAGTTAAATATTTCCAAGCATTAACAGCAGTACGTTGTGAAAAACAGATTTCGGGAGAGGGTTGTCCCCTTTTGACGTACAACGATATACAAGAAACCATTGACGTAGTAAATCAAAAATGTATCAATGACGATAACGGTAAACCTTTTTAATTGATACTTTATTTTTAATTTGGCATTCGTTTATACATGCTCATTAAAAAAAATAACCAAATTATATAATGGAAGAAACATTTTTAGTCCTAAACCTTATAGAAAATTTACATATTAAGAAAAATCTAGCACGTGCCCTTAAATGGTTAGGAATTGGAACATCTACATTATGTTATTTTCTTCCTTTTAGTTATACAAGTACTTCAAGATTTAAATGCAGCTGTGATAGATGAGGATCTTCAAGACATGATAAAAGCGTTGAAAAATCCGTCTTTAAAACTGAAGAAACCTGTAGCTCTAGCTGATGCAGTCCTTTACTTGAAATTATTTGACAAATATCTTTGGAATAAGCATGCAGATGGCTCTGAGCTGTGGTTAGAGGACATAGAAGAAGTAACAGAACAAGTTGCCGCTGAAGCAAAAGATGTTCAATCAGGTAGGAGAAAGTGTTCTATAGTAGAGAACCCAAATTTCCAAAGAATTTATTTAACTACTTTAGCTTGAAGCAATGAATGAACCTTTTTATTCTTAAATGTTGCTTGTATATATCTATGGTAGAAACGCATAAGCGCTGACCAGGACTTCTCATGATTTCAAAATAAATAAGGTTCGTTTTTTTAATAATAAATAATGCATTTTATTAGCCGAATGAAGAAAAATAATACGCGAAGATAGCATAATAATTAATTAATTAATTAGAAACATTGCGGAGAATAAAATCAGAGAATATAAAAGGTACAATTCGCTGATGTTTTGGTTCAGCCGATACTCCAAAGTACAATCTCAGACTCAAAATATGCCACAGTAGAAGCGGACAAAATGGCGTTAACAAACAAGAAAGTTAAGTCGCACTTGAATAGTCAAAATCTCAATATAAAGAAAATTAGATTTTAACTCTAAGGTACGAAATTCACTTTACTCGGCCATGCCTCGTGTCCAGGCAACTTAAAACTCCAAACTCTCTAAAATTGCACCACTTAGTTGGTGGAGGATTTGTGTCATCACAGAAATAATACTTGATCTTACCAAAGCAACTGCTAATTCACACAAAGGGGCGGAGAACAAAATTAAACTCGACAAAATCAACGCGAGGGTTTCAGAAGACTCGAAATCGGTCTGATCATTTGAGCTGCTGTTGAGCGAAGGAAGACCGAGGCGAACGACGTACAGTAAAGAAAAATCATGAGACGGTCCGAATGACCCTCAATAATAAGATATTAATTATTATAAAACTAAGAGAAAAAGCAGTAAAAAAAATTAAATCTTAAATTATTAAGTATCAAAATAAATATGAGGGCACTAGAAAAAAGATGATACGGTACTGAGAATCGAGACGGTTCTAGGATATTTCAGACGGAAGCAATAAATAAATGCGCGGGAGAAAATAGCGCCAAAAATATCAAGAGGTCCGACCAATAGAATTAGGGGAACGAGAAAAGGCGCCAAAGATTCACGGGCGAAAGAAGAAAGTGCGCGCAAAATCGATCAAAGAGTAGGAGAAAAATCCACCCGATTGGGAAAGCAGATCGAAGGCCGTGCGAATCGAGAAACGCCACGCGCCGGAAATACCGGGGACCGATAGTGGGGAGGCCAAAAGGCCCAAAACTAAAAAAGCGACTCGCTATCAGGTCTCGATCTCTTACGTTTTGAACCTCTCTACGAGGTGAGAGACGCAGTTTTCTTTTCAAGAGAAGCGATCCAATAGCTCATGGAATTTGGCGCAAGAAGGGGTACCTAACTTCCGCTGCTCTCAATTCTTGAAAATTTTGGAAAGCTTATGTCTCCCAGCCGTCCTGATAGGGAAGATCAGGGAAATTAGGAGTTGCCAAATATCAAAAAGTTAATATTTGGTTTTTTTGTTTGGAAATCGCCAGCCACGATTTTCAACTAAAATTATAATTTGTAGAATCTGTGCGCTGTGTCACTTCCTAATAGCACCCAGAATAATCAGACGGTTTTTGAGCCCATTTCAAATTTTCAACCCACTTTTTGGGAGCTCATTTGGATGAACAAAACAGAGGACTGATCTGAAGAAAGAATTCTGGATGCGAGAAACAAGCCTGAGTGGTAGAAATTAATTTTTGATTCCATTCCGAATTTTCAACCCACTTCTTGAGAGCTCATTTGGACGAAATAGCAGGAGTTGATTTCTAATCAACATAGGGCGTTCAATTACAAACAGCCTGAATTGTGCAAGCGAATATAGTGTCCATTTCGAATTTTCAACCCACTTCTTGGGAGCTCATTTGGGTGGAAGATCAGAAATCGGTTTGCAATCAATTCAGGGGATATAATCCCTCAAGCAATACAAGCCAACTGGGGCGAAAGTAACCAGCGATTATCACGGCGTTCACGTATGTGAGAGTCTTGATAATCGGTTACGAGGCTGCAGCTAACCTTGAGTATTGGTTGTTTGTGAGGATTAAAAGTGACACAGCTGAGCTCAAATTAAATAAGTCAATCCACTGCCAGAGTAAAAAGATTCTGAAGACTTGTGGATTTTGCTTGATGGTTAGGATAGGAATTCTATGGGGGTTGAGTAATTAAGTCGAGCACAGACATTGCACCTCGTCTGCCAATATTTGCTCAATCCATAGCATTCAGTTAGAAAATATTAGGCAACTGATACCTGGCTGTGTTGATCACGTCAGGGAGCTAGCTCAGGGCAGGAAAAACCCATTTGGACCATATTTAATATTGAATTACTTTTTGGTATTCGCAGACCTTCAACCTCATAAGGAGCTCGTCTGCGAACCTTCATACCAGTGAAGTCGCTAGAAACGTTCGCCGAACGTAAGTCGAATTTTAAATAACGAAGTTTAAGTCGCAATCATTCTCGCCTCAGGGTTGCCCACAATAAAAAATTAAATAGAATTCTAACAATCCAAGAGATTTATAGAACGAGCATTATGAATGAAAGAATAAAAGTAAATTGAAGATTCAGAATTTGAGTGAATTAAAATCTTAATTCTTTTATTAAAGCTAACTTTATTTCCCAACACGACTGAGAGCAAGGTCACTAATTGTCCTCAGGATATCGTGATAAGGAAATAATAAATTGGCTTAAAGAGCAAATAATTGTTGGAAGAAATTCCAACAATTCGCACTCGAAGCTACAGCTTTTTAATACACAAATAAAAATATTGTTCGCATTAAATGAAATGGTAGAAGCAAGTATCGCTTCGAATTAAATAAGTCTATTGGATGAACTTTATTTTGAAATCAAGCATTCAATAATTTGTAATTTATCCCTGGCAATAGAAAACCGTTACAAGTACAATTTTTGCTTCAAAAAGTTCAACAGGTTGCATTTCCCAAACGATTTGCAAGTATATTATTTGAAATTTAAGTATATTAAATTCTGAAGAGGTCTGTCGACGTTTATTTTTTAAAGATATTTTCAAAAATTGGTTATTTTAGTTGACTTTGTGACGTGCAAAGTGTTTGGATCGGCTGTTTGGCCTATTAAGTTACGCAACGTCGCATCGTGATTGCCTCAGCCAATGTTTGCGTGGTCGATATAAAAATCGGTCAAATTACGTCGAGATAGACGAATTTAGGCAAAATAGTACCAAGCGGAGGAACTCGCCAGATTTTACCTTCAGCAGATGCAAGCTGGTGCTGCGAATCATTTTATAAATTTTTCGGCTGGACGAGATATGGAAAATGAGTATGGAAGAGGTAACCATGCCGATTCCGAATCTTCCCGACATTCTCACCACTAAGTGCTGCCGCCAAATGGAGATGATGAGAATCAAAATTCAAACGCAAGTTCCAGAGCGTCAGTGGCGGGTAATATTGGCAATCCATTAGGGGGTGTGCTTTCTCTTCAATCTATGATAACCCTAATGCTGGAAAAAGAGCGACAACATTATGTGATGATAGAACGAATGTTTAGTGAACTTGCTTTGAGTATAAACAATATTCCTTAAAATGAAAATGAGAACTCAGCGTCTGCTTCTATTTATCGTATTATGCTGGATTTAACAAAAGAGATTGGTGATTTTGGCGGTGATAACGTAAAAGCTCGCGAGCAGTTAAATCATATTTTAATGTCGTTTGTTCTGGAAACTTCACGAAATCACTTGAAAGGAGCTGCTCGAGTACGTTTACCGGACCTAAAAACTTGGCAAGATTTCGAAGCAGCATTTCAAATTTAAAAGGACCTTCATTACAGGTGACATCACTACTATTAAATGGAAGCGAATGTATGAACGAGTGCAAAAGAAAGGAGAATCGATAATTTTATATTTTCACTCACAAGTTAAACTGTGTTGTTAAAAAGGTTAACAGTTTTTGATGCAGGTTAATTAAATAACTCTAATTAACTCCATGGATTAGAAACTTGTAGACGTCGATGGGCGTGACGGCGATCCCACTCGTTGGGATGGTTTTTAAGCGCAAGGATCTCAGATCCTCCGGAAAGGAACGTGGAGGTAGAACTTCTACTGGAGGACTGTAATGGCTAAAAACCCCGATCACAGGACGAATTGTGGGAATTGACAAATTAAGTTAAAAAACCGCCAATCCTACTCGAGGACTTGTAAGGACTAAACACCTCGATCACAGAACGAACCGTGGGAACCGAAGAAATATTTAAATGAAGGATTTGTCAGTTGCAGCTTTCTGAGCAAGCTTTCTGAGTACGCACGTTGGAGTGGACATGTGATGAGAATGTGCGTAACTTTAGTGAGCAGATTTTTATATTTCATCTAAAATTGGTTTTTGGATTTTTTTAAAGGTTTCTAGGTGGTATTAGTTGGTTAATATTGGTTCATTGGAAAAATGTCATTAAGATAATTTGTAGAGCTTCCCGGAACCTATCTAGAACTGACGTGAAACATTTATTTTTCTTAAAAAAATTGTTTCCAAAAAGTTTAAAAATGCTCTAGCTTTTTGAGTTTTCATCGGATATGACTGGTTATAACCAGCCATTGGTTATGAAACTTGACCTTACTTTTTGCACACTAAAAAAGTATGCTAAAGCTCAATCTGATCCGTCAATTCTTTCGAGAGTATCGTGGTCACAGACATATATACATACATACACCAATGCAAAAACCGATTTTTCGGATTCAGGGGATCTCAAAACGTGGAGAACTTCCAAAAACCGGAGTGGAGGGGGTCGAATTTTACACAAAAGTAATTCATGTAAAATTTTTGTTACAAAAGCCGAGATGTGAATCGCGAAAGTTTGACACCGATCGAAAAACGCGTGGGACACATGCGAGAGCCGAAGCCATGATCCGACTAACAAGGCCCTGTTAGTCGGATCATGCCTAAAATGCCGAAGTCCATTTGTTCTTCATGAAGTTATTTACAAAACAAGTGAGTTCTGAAAATACAAATAGGTTGTTCTTGCACCCAACCGCTCAATTGTTATATAAAACACCTATAAATGATGCACACCTCTGTTGCTCTAAAACCTTTAAGTTTTACACAAAAATATGTGTCCTTTGTACAATTTTTATAAACGTTTATATTTGGTTTTGCATAAGGTAAAAGACAACGATAGTTCGGATAGTTTCTCATATGATGAAAATGTACCGAATTGTACCTCCATACTATACTCTCCTATCTTTCGATGGCGTTGAACACCCACCTATCTCGTTTTAAAGATGGCACTTGACTCCATGTATGTTTTACTAAAACTCTCTGAAACTAGTCAGGAGGGTTTACAACGCTAATGCAAGATAGAAGAGTATATCATTATTAACGACCCGATTATAGGGGATCCTAAATACCCTGTCCTGACTATTTCGACGATGTTATCGATTGGGAGTCTCGGGAGTCAACCTCCGTTTTTCTCGTCCACCATGAGAATCCCTTTTCCCAGCACTCCCCTAGTCAAATCTAGTTCTAAACTCGCACTAGTCAATATAACGTCCCTATTACATAATATAATAGCTAATAGCATGAAAGAATACAAAGGATTTAATTTAAACAAAAAATTCACTTGTTTTTAATGTCTAAAAGGAATAAACTTTATTTCAAACATAAATAGAAATATGTAATATGCGAACTATATTATTTAATACTTATTTTTAAAAACATTCATCAATATTGCAGCTTGCGCCCTATTAGCCCAAATCAATAAAGGATTAGAGAAGAACAATTTAGTTTTCACAATGAACTGGCTAAAAAAAACGGGCTTGCAAATCCTGGAGAAAAATAAAGAAAGATATTTCGAAGCTTTAATGAAAGTGCACAAAGCAAAGGTAAATTAATATTCATAATTTTTCAATTAAATTATTTTTTAACAAATTTTTTCAGACTAAGATATTAAACGATTTAAACCAAATTTAAGGATATTTTCCGGATGTCCAAAATCAACTTTTCGCTACTATTAAAATTCCGTCTGGAGAAATTTTGATTTTTCGACTCACTATATTGCGCACTCAAAAATCATAATGTGATTCAAATCGGTTAATCAACAAGTCTATAATTTTAAAGTTTTACTTTGAATAATAAAAAATTTGAAGGCAATCGGAAAATATAGTTCTTTGATATGCTTACGGTGGAAAAATAATGCTTCTTGTGATTATTGTGATTACTTAAATTTTTTTTGCATTTATACGATTACAGGAAAAGTATACTGGCTCTTACGTGCTCTTCATTACTCCTGTAGGCAACGAAGCTTTTCTGGACTTGCAAAATTTCAGCTATACTTGGGAACGTCCAGAAGACAAAACTGAATCCTGTTACGTCACCTATGAAGACATCCGGGTAAATTTAAATCAAAATGCTAGGGTATTTAAACTATCCCATAGAGATCATGTTAATATTAAACTAATCTCTAAAAAGACGGTAATGGTTTATATTTTTATCTTATGCATAGAAAGACGAGTGTTTCCTCGCAAAAATATTAAGACAGTTTTCTCTGTTGTTTTATAAATAAAAATAAACTAATCCTGTTCTTTTTGTAGAGTGTAGTAAAACAAGTAAATAAAGAATTGCTTCGTAATCAACCAGATGAGGGCATTGAGCAGATGATGATTAAATTTCAAGCTCACATTCGAGGATACTTACTTCGTAAAAGAGTTTCGGAGCGGTTCACATATTTTCACGATAATATCGAAAAGCTGAAACGAATTCAGGCTTGGTGGCGAGGCATTTTAACCCGTAAATATTACCAAAAACTTCTCGAAGAAAGATTGAAGCTAGGTGTAAGGGAGAAGTATAAATTATCGACAGTCAAAGATAAATATCAGTCTGCATTGGAACGTTACAAACAACAAGTAAGCTTATTGCTTAATAGTATTGTATGCATCATTACGCACTAAATTTAGAGGCTCTAAAATTTTGGCTATAAATAGTTATTAATATTTTTCAAGATATTTGCATTAAAAACTTTAGATTTTTTCTACACAGAAAAATTTTGTATACGGGAGAGTAGAGTAGCACCGACTACTTCAGTTTTTTTGTTAAGTTATATTTTTGAAATCCTTATACTTAAACATTTCATTGTAATTAAATAACAAGAAGCACATTTCGGAAGTGAAAATTAAGTGCGTAATGTATACATATGATGACAACTTAGATCAGGCCTGCACAACAATGGGAGTTCTTCTCAAAAGCTAGATGTGGCATCTCTCCCACCACTGCTCTCTCCTTACGCTCAGAGAGTTCAGTTGGTAGTGTTTTCACTGGACCTACACATTTACGTCATGACAGTGAGGAGATGCTGAGGTGAGTCCATGCGAAATTACCACCACCCGTGCTCTCTGGAGCTGAGGAGAGAGCAGTGGAGGTGGAAGTGACCCATCTGGGTTTTGAGAAGTTTCGAAGAAAATTTCTGGAATTTCTCCTTGCTGTGCAGGCCTGACTTATATGGAACAAGAACACTTACCGCAAATCAAAATGACTCAACCCAGTGTCGGATCCAGAATTTTTTCCGGGTGGGGGGGGGGACTTTATGTGAAAAAGAGGGAACATAAAAATATATTTGTCTCTGCCTTTCCTCTTATAATTGATGGTTTCGGGTGGGGCGGTCGCCCCAATCGTCCTCCCTCTGGATCCGCCACTGATTCCACCTGAAAATCTTTCTTGCTGACTGTTAATATTTTCACATTTTATGACTTAAAGAGTATCTTTCTATATTTGAATATAAATAAATGAAAAGAGAATATTAAAAAACTGACCAACATATCTAAGTCGAAATGATCAGGACTAAACGACAGAGATATGCAGCAGTAATTTGTAAATATTTTGGAAATATTTGATAACGAATTTCATCTATAGTACATAATTAGATAACCTGTTTTGTAAAGACAGAATCTTCAAACTTGATTTTTTAAGCCAAAGAAGATTTTAATCTTGTAATGAGTCAGTCTCAATCTTCCTTATTATTCGTCCAAACTAATCACCGATAAAAAGGTCTTTGAATAAAAACAAAAATATGTTTACACGTTTCAGTCCTATACGCCTTTAATATAGGTTAAGAAATATCGCCTTATAGGATAAAATATTAACGTAGTATGCTCCCTCTGATGTCCAAAAGTATAACCTAATAAGTGATCTTTGTCGTAGAGGTTATATTCCCGTGCACGTGTATCAGAAAATATTTCCTGTGGCAAATGTCACTTACTAGATAATCCTTTAGGACAGCAGCCCTGCCCTCGACGTCAAAAATTTTCGCTTATAGTACATGGTAACATATGGGAAACGTTCAGGTTATGTGGGAAAACTTTTGACGGAATCTGTATTCAGAGCAGCATGACACATAGAAGCGCTCACACAGGTACAGTTATATCATGAAACACTGCTCATGCACGCGTCGAACTTTGCTAAAATTAATACTTTTCATGGTCATATTTACGAAATGAAAAGGTGAATAATTCTAGTTATTTTATCAAATCTAATTAAGAACCCTTTGTTGTCTCCTAGTTTTTTTAAAATAAAAATCTGCCAAATCGTTTAGCCGTTAAAATTAAAAGAGTAGTGCGAACACGAGTCTTGCATAGGTTATACGTACAAAATTTGACATACGATTTTTTTTAAAAATCTTTATTAAAAGCCAAGATTTTTTCGGGCCCGATTGCGGGGTTTTAGGCTAGGCCGAAAATCCCTCGGGTTGGATCGCTGGTAGTAGGTCTGCCAAGCAGTTCCCCTTGTAGTTGGAGGGGGTTGCTGTTTTTGTGGACGAAATGTGGTCGAGAGAATCTTGGTCCTCTTCGGAGTGCATCGTAGAGGAGGTCGTGGGCCTTTCCGATCCCCCGGATCGGTCCAGTTTTTCTCCAGATGGTTTTCACACCACTCTTTTCGTAGACGGTCCTTGATGGGAGTCTTTTTCTTCGGAGACGAGAGTCAGGTTATCGTCACCCTGGTCCGGGTAACGGGACGTTCCCGAACTCTTCCCAGAAGTGCTGGCCGAAGCAGCTTTTGGACCAGGTTTTGTTGCGACGTGACGTTTACGTTGTTGTTTGGGCAACATTGTCGGAATGAAGGCAAGCTGCGGTAATAGAAAGAATACTTTAAACAAATTAAATATGAGGGCACAAAGAATGGAAGACACGGTACTGACAATCAACATTCCAGATTGAAACAATAACTAAATACGCGGGAAAATAAACATTCGGCGGGGGAAAATAGCGCCAAAACAACCGAAAAGAAAAACCAATAGGATTAGGGGGGCGAGAAAATGCGCCAAAGATCCACAGGCCAAAGAAAAAAGCGCGCGCAAAATTGATCAAAGAGTAGGCGAAAACTCCACTCGATTGGGACAGCAAATCGAAGGCCGTGCGAATTAGGAAGCGCCACGCGCCGGAAGTATCGGGGACCGGTACTAGGGAGACCAGAGGTCGAAAACTATAAAAGCAACCTGCTACCTGGTCTCGGCCACTTACGTTTCGATCATCCGTGTGAGGTGAGAAGCGTTATTCTGTTTTCTAAGAGAAGTGATCCAAAAGGTTCATGAAGTTTGGTACGAGAAGGGGCACCTAACTCCCGCTGCTCTTCATTTGAGAACTTTGGAAAACTTACGTCTCCCAGCCCTCCCGAGAGGCAAGCTTAGGGAATCAGGAGTTGTCAAATATCAAAAAGCTTAATATTTTGTTTTTTATTTGAAAATCGCAAGCCACGATTTTCAACCAAAATTATAATTTGTAAAACCTATACTCTGTGTGACACTTCCTAATCGCACCCAGAATAATCAGTCGGTTCTTGAGTTTAACCACAAATTTTCAACCCACTTCTTGGGAGCTCATTTGGATGAACAAAACAGAGAACCGATCCGAAAGAAATAATTCTGGATGCATGAAACAAGCCTGAGTGGTAGAACTTAATTTTTTATTTCATTCCGAATTTTCAACCCACTTCTTGGAAGCTCATTTGGACGGAAGATCAATTCCTGAATCAATTTACAATTGATTCAGGAGATTTAATTCCACACGCAACAAGCCAACTGGGACTAAAGTAACCAGCGATTATCACGGCGTTCACGTATGTGAGGGTCTTGATGATAATCGGTTACGAGGCTGCAGCTAACCTTGAGTATTGGTTGTTTGTGAGGATTAAAAGTGACACATAGCTGAGCTAAAATTAAATAAATCAATCCACTGTCAGAATAAAAAGATTCTGAAGACTTGTGGATTTTGGTTGGTGGTTATGATAGGAATTCTATGGGGGTTGAAGAATTAAGTGGAGCACATACATAGCACCTTGTCTGCCAATATTTTCTCAATCCATAGGATTCAGTTAGAGAATATTTGGCAATTGATACCTGGCTGTGTTGATCACGTCAGGGAGCTAACTCAGGGTAGAAAAAACCCATTTAAACCGTGATTTTAATGTTGAATTATTTATTGATATTCCCAGACCTTCAACCTTGTAAGGAGCTCGTCTGCGAACCTTCAAATCAGTAAAGTCATTTGAAACGTTCGCAGAAGGTTAGTCGAATTTAAAATAACAAAGTTTAAGCCGCAATCATTTTAGCCTCAGTGTTGCCCACAAGCATAGTGAAATTTGGTAAAAATAAATCATAATTCTTTTATCAATGCTAACTTCGTTTCCTAACACGACTGAGAACAAGGTTACTAATTGTCCTCAGGATACCGGGATAAGGAAATAGCAAATTGGCTTAAAGAGCAAACAATTGTTGGACGAAATTCCAACAATTCGCACTCGAAAATACAGCTTTTGAGTTTGAAAATAAAAATATTTTAAAAATAAATTGAAATCTCACGAAGCCTGAATTAAAATAACGTTGATTATGGATTTGAGAAACTTGGTTTTGAAATCGGGCATTTCATAATAATTAATTTATCCCTGACAATAAGGAAACCGTTATAAGGTGTAAATTAAGAAATAAGAAATTGGCGGCCGTCAAAATTGTTTTTAACAGTGACAAATGTTAAATGGCAATTTATTATGAAAAGATATTATTCTTGAGATGAAAAGAAATGAATACGCAGAAGGAAAATACTCTATGTTAAAAATTTCCAAATAAGTGGATTTGTTTATAAAAATTGTTTATAAAAATATCAGTGTTGTGGTAAATGGCAATTTATTATGCAAAAATATTCTTGAAATGAAAAGAAATAAAAATTTCAAGGATGAAAAGTTTTCTATGATAAAAAATGCCAAATTAGTGAATTTGTTTATAAAAATTTTTTATAACAATTAGGACTTGACGCCGACGAAGAAAGTCGAAAGTAGTGCTTCTTCTCTCCCGTAAACATCTCGAGGAACTCCTCGAGGTAGTCTCGTCGAGGATCTGTAGGTAGGTAGGTCTGGAGTTGCTTGAGGGTGTTGGACTGACAAGTGAGAATAATCTCCGCGATCATCCACGGAAGTCCGTCGTCTGATCCCGTTTCCGGTAGCCCAGCGTGGATTTCAGAGACTTCGGGTGAGTTCGGAACTTCGGCGATCTCTGAAACTTCGCTGACTTCGAGAATTTCGGGTGAGTCCGGAGTTTCGATGATCTCTGGAACTTCGCTGACTTCGGGAACTTCGGGTGAGTCTCGCCCATGCACTGGTGGTGAGTGCAGGTGGCTCAGGTGCTGGTTTCCTCGAGTGCGATCCTCGGTCGGAGGAACGCAGGATTCTACTTTTTCTCTTCTTTTGATAGAAAAGGAGAAGTGAGATAGAGCGCCATGTCGCGTCACGATCGCACCTCTCTCTTGTTCGACGGTGCGAAAATTGATGGAGCGATAAGTCGACTACACTACTAACTGGTCACTCCTCGTTTTATTGAGGCGTGCAAGGTGCAGTGGGTAGAAGGGTCAATACAGAGAAGGAGCGACATGTCGACAGCATTAAACTCCACTGGAGTATCCCGGAGGACTCGATTTCGACATCGATTGGTCCGTCTTATATGCACGCGGAGAGTAGTTTCTTTTGTGAGACGTGGAAAATCGGTCTGCACTTAGCGGTCGGCGGGTGAACATACTATGACACGGTACAGTTCCTTGCGGTCAGCGACGTTAGTTTACACTAACGTTATACATATTACGGATTCGATGCTTGCGTTTAAATGTACAAGACTGAGAAATGCGGTAGTACATTAAATAATACAATTTCATATGATTTTGCGAAAAAATCGTTAAATGTTAAATATCATTAATATATTAATAATAATAAATATTATATATTATATATTATATTATATATTATTATATTAATAATTATAAATATAATAATATTTATTTAGACCTTTTAATACCGAAAACTTCTTACGACACTAAGCAAAGGTCAAAACTGAAGAAAGAATGCACGTATAATAAGCTTCAATTTAAAAAAAAAATAATTTTGGTCTGTTGAGAAATACGATCTGTGGAACTTTTTAAATAAAAAATTGTATTTTTTTCTCACTGAGCAATCTATTTAGGGTCCAAAAAACTAATTTTTTCATTTATTTAATGTTTATTTCAAATCAAAATAAGTGGGGAAAAATAATGAGCAGACCACTCACTATTGTCATTTTTTGCAAAATACTCCTATATATGTTTGTAGCTGTATTAACATCTAGCTGTGAATTTGATTCCGGGTATTTTCCCGTAGTCTATATTTTTTGGTGCTTATATTAAGGGCACTCTGCTTCCTCGTTATGATGAAATAATAAATAGAAAATTTGCTTCCTCGTAGAGGAAGCATTAATTAGTTTAATTAAATTGTAAATTGATGGCCGCCAAATTGTATTATTTAATTTATTACCCCATTTCTCAATCTTGTACATTAAACGAATCCGTAATATATAAGCGAGTTTAAACCAAGGTCGCTGACCGCAGAGAATTGTACCGTGTCATAGTAGGTTCACCCGCCTACCGCTAGGTGCGAACAGATTTTCCAAGTCGCACAATAGAAACGACTTTTCACGTGCATATAAGACGGACCAATCGATGCTGAAATTGAGTCCTCCCAAGTCCTCCGGGATACTCCCAACGGAGTTTAGTGCAGTTGACTTTTCGCTCCTTCTCTGTATTCACCTCCTGCCGACTGTACCTTGTGCACCTCAATAAAATGAGGAGTTACCAGTTAATAGTGGATTTTTTTCTTGTGTTCTCGAACCTAGTTCCCCACTGTACCTCTTTGGTAGAATCAATCGTGACGCGTGTCGCTTCATTGATTCTAGCGGATTGCGATCGTGACGCAACCTATCGCGTCACGATCGCAAACGTCGTCGAGGCCTCGCGAGAGAGCCCATGCCAATCAGACGATTGACAATTCATTAGCCCCTCCGACTTTAAAATGTCGTCGAGGGCGACACTCGAAAGAGTGTCTCAGAAAGTCCCTCCAATCAAGTCTGTTGAGGGCAGCCTCAGACGAGAGCCTCTATGAACAAAGCAGACATCCTACCCTATCTATTTATGGCGTCCTCCATGAAGCACAGCGTTAGGCCAAATGCTGCGAAAACTCGCCAATCAGACCGTCATCTCCGAACTTCGGCTGAGGAGATGACTGAGGCATTTCCTGAGATTCTCAACTACGGAAACCAGGAAGACTTGCTGAAAACACCACCTAACAAGTCAAATGCTGGATTAGAAAATCCAGAAGTCCTGTCGACACCAAACCGTCGATGAGGACGGCCTCGAAAGAAAACTTTGGCCGATCAGAAAAAAAGATCGCCAACCAGAAATCCCTTTGACTCTAAAACGTCGTCGAAGGCAGCCTTGAAAGAGTGTCCCAGAAAGTCCCTCCAGCCAGTACTGTCGAGGGCGGCCTCGGAAGAGCGGCCCAGTCATCCAGATGGAAGACCAACCCCTTCGATGGATGCCGTCTACTACGACCCAAGCACGTTGGAAAGCCTTGTTCCTGAAAAGCACTACACAGATTGACAGTGATCAGTGAAGTGTATTTTTAAGAACAAAAGACTTAGAACTTTACTTTAATAAAGATTACGACCTAATTTTAAGTACTCCCTGTAAATATTTAGCTTAAGTTACAAATGATCATGCGACAAGAAATCACCTTGTGGATTGACGTCCGCCAAATTGTATTATTTAATTTATTACCGCCTTTCTCAATCTTGTACATTTAAACGCAAGCATTGAATCCGTAATATATAAGATC
>JBAGKK010488673.1:838-16051 GCA_037177015.1 Euceroptres primus
GTCGAAAAAAAAATAGAAATCCAAAATATCCAAAATGTTCAATTGCAACAAAAGTTATTTTAAAAAAATATTTTATGGCATTAAATAAACATATTAGACACGTCGAAAAAAAAATAGAAATCCAAAATATCCAAAATGTTCAATTGCAACAAAAGTTATTTTAAAAAAATATTTTATGACATTAAATAAACATATTAGACACGTCGAAAAACAAATTGAAATCCAAAACTGCCAAAGCTTCATTTTGGCTCCTTTAAAATCTGTGTAAAATTAGAAATAGACCGATGAATATCCTTCGGTTTTCCGAAGGATATAATAAGAAGAATTTTCCGAAGAAAATAAGTTTAAAAAATTTGTTATTCTCAGAGGTTTGGAAAAATGGCTAATATTAATTTTTTTCCAAAATCTACATACTATGCCTAATTTTCAAAAATCTTGTGAGATTTTAATATTTTATGTATTTCTAGGAGAAAATCTCACTTTTTCTACATCTCAAAAAAATAAAATAATTTTAAAAGCTTTGAAAATTATTTTAATTTTTTTTTGAGGCTCTGGAAACTTTATCGCATTTAAAATTTACCTGAAAAAAATTGAAAAGTCTTTAGAAAAAATTTTAGATAAAAAAATTTAAGATTGGGACATTTTAAATGCTAAATGCAATTGTCACGGAAAAATTTCCGGCAGAATAACTTATTTTTACGGGAATTTCCGTAACAATAGTCTATTGTCATGGCAAAATTTTCGAGATAATAGACTATAGTTACGGAAACAATAGTCTATTGTCATGGGCAAATTTCCGTGAAAACAATATATTGTTACGGAAATTTCCGTAACAATAGTCCATTGTCACGGAAATTTGTCCATGAAAATAGACTATTATTACGTAAATTGCCGAAACAATAGTATATTGTCACAAAAAAATTTCCATAACAATAGTCTATTGTCACGAAAAAATTTCCGTAACAATAGCCTATTGTCACGGGAAAATTGCCGTAAGAGAAACTAATTAATACGGACATTTCCGTAACAATCGTCTATAGCCACGAAAAAATTTCCGTAAGAATAACTTGTTGATAAGGAAATTTCTTTATCAATAGTCTATTTTCACGTAAAAATCTCTTTAGGAATAACCAATTGTTGTCGAAATTTCCGTAATAATAGTCTATTATTACGGAAAAATCTTCCTAGGAATAACCTATTGTTACGGAAATTTCCGTAACAAAAGCCTATTGTCAAGGAAAAATTTCCGTAAGAATAACTTATTTATAAGGAAATTTCCGTAACAATAGTCAATTTTCACGGAAAATTTTCTGCAGGAACGACCCATTGTCAGAAATTTCCGTAAGAGTAACTTATTGTTACGGAAATTTCCGTATAAATAGAAAATCAAACTTTCCTAAGTTTTTACGGTGAGGGGGCTGATTATCGCAAAATGCAAGCTCACAGATATATAGTTTTTCATTATTTATCTATGACCTAACTTTTTGCTCCCTAGGGAGTAAAAAGTGGAGGCTTAGCCCTGCTTAATATGCATAAAAAAGGGCTAAAATCATGCATGTGTTATAAAAAAATAATATTGAACGCAAAAAATACGCGATATCTCATTTCTGCACTTATGGGTTTTTATTTGGGTCCCTATAGAAGTGGTTTATGGGAGTTGAATTCAAAAAGTAATTATTGATTCGTATTTAGCGATTAATTCTCAAGAAAAGCTTGCCAGAAAATGTAAAATACATCTAATATTAACGATTCTATCGCAAATTTATAAAAATGCCTTTTTTTCCATGGGAAATCCACGATATATTTTATGGACTTTGAGCAACCTCTAGATATCAATTGATTTTAAAATAAAAAAACACATGTTTCAAAAGTTTGAAAAATAATAGCGTGAAAATAAAAAATATCATATTGAAACAAAAAAATACGTGTCGATTATTTTACTCTAATGCGATAAAAAATTTTCGCTGCAATCGATTTTTTAGTTGTAAATCTGATATGGAATGACCTATAAATAAATTTCCAACTACAATTCGGAATTATTTCCGAACGCATTAGGAAATGCATTTCATGCAAGTTCAAAATGTTCGGGTTATAAACTGGCAAACTTTTTTCGGAACAATTTCGGAAAATTTTTTTACAGTGCTGTATAAGGAGATACAAATTTTTTACAGCACTGTATAAGGAGGTACAACCTTATTCGTGGCACACTTGGTTCCCTCAGCCGGGGGAGCATCATTCGTCGTACACTGATCCCCAGTCTTGCACCACAGGGCTGTACAATCGCCCGCCAGGTCACAAGCTTCCGAAGAGTTATACAACAATTTACACTGAAAATCTGCTCCGTACATTGCACCAGGCAACATATTCGGATATTTAAACTTGTCAGGGGGATTTTTCGGGCTGTCGGTCAGACAATCTCCCAAACCAGTTCTGAAAATGGACATGGTAAGTCCAGATGACGTGATGAAGAAAGCAAAAAAAAACAAAAGAAAACAAGTATCTAAAGATTCCAAAGTAAGAGGAATAATTAATGATAGTTACTCCATTAGAGTTGTTATGAATTTTTTACTGCAGGTTGACCATCTCAGAGTGTAGATGAAAACGATTGGTGACATGATGAAGTAACTTTTATCTTTATCTTGAGGAGGACAACCGCTAATGTCTTCCATATCGTGTGAACATCCTAATCTGTAAATTACCAAATTAGCATGATCTCTGATGACATGTTCTAATTGGGTTCAGAAATTATGGAAAATAACTTTTTGTCTTACGTGTGACCAACTTCATGAGCTACTACGATTCCAAGAAGGAGACCATTGTCCTCATTAATACATGCTGCTTTAGGTCTGTCACAAACAGCAGATACGTAAGCTAAACCCATCAGAGCACATCCGCTATCTTCGGCGCAAATATCATGTCTGGAAAGTAGTATTCCTCATCAAGATGTTGGTAATATTAATACTGTTAGTAACTTTAGTGATATTCATTTAGTGAATTATTCATTTAACAATATACAGCACTACAAAGACCTTGTGATCAAGATGCCAACATCGTGATGATTAGGATGCGTATGAGATTCCGGATTCACCTTCATAGCCCACTTCGCAAAGGTTTCCAGTGTTTTGTCCGAGTTTGGACTGATACTCAAGTCTATCTACAAAAAGTTCATCTACAGTTGTTCATTGTCCAATTTTCGAGAAAACTAAAACAAAACCACTTACCTCTTCTTTCTCTTGCTCCAGGTATATCATGCGAACTACTACGAAATCAATTTGATTGCCCACCGTAGCATCATGATAAAAATCTGACACCATGTTTGCTATGGTCAGTAGATATTGCTGGTAATCGGTACCTTTGTGATAGTCCAAAAATTTTCGATCAGCTACGAGTCCTGCTTCAACGTATCGATGAATACTGTGAGTTGCAGATGCTGCCTTGTCGTTTCGTTTGTGTTCTTTGTGGTTTTCCAAAGATAGTTCCCGTTGTCGCCTTTCCAATTGTTCAGCCCAAGCTGCCTCCCAATTATCTACAAAATGAGAAGTGACATTTATTATAAGTATTAAATATCAGGATGACTGAAGGTTGTAAAGATTTATTTAAAATATCAGGTTGATTAAAGGTTGTAAAGGTTGATTTAAAATATCAGGTTGATTGAAGGTTGTAAAGGTTGATTTAAAGCATCAGGTTGATTAAAGGCTGTAAAGGTTGATTTAAAGTATCAGGTAGATTAAAGGTTGTGAAGGTTAATTTAAAATATCAGGTTGATTAAAGGTTGTAAAGGTTGATTTTAAATATCAGGTTGATTAAAGGTTGTAAAGGTTGATTTTAAATATTAGGTTGATTAAAGGTTGTAAATGTTGATTTTGAATATCAGGTTGATTAAAAGTTGTATAGGTTGATTTAAAATATCAGGTAGATTAAAGGTCGTAAGAGTTGATTGAAATTAACCATCGGTTCCACAGAATCTTTGGGATAAATCTTCTTTCTCGTGAGGAGCCTCTCTTTTGTAAGCGATGTGAACATGTTGCCCATCTGGTTCAGGTTCCACTTGGTGCAAAGGTTCGATAAAGTATCGACCATCATTTGTGTGCACGTATCCAGCCTGTAATATCATTTTCATCATTACTCTCTAAATCTGAATCACTTAAAATTTGACTGATTAAATAAGTGCAACCGAATTTAACTGGAAGATCAGTTATTTTTTGGACTGACAAAATAGTTAAGTGGCCGCTGGTCGAACCTATTGATTGAATTAGTAATGCAAAATGATGAACAATGAACAATGAACAATCAGTAATGCAAAAATAATAACTGAAAAAACTAAGTTTTTTTGTTATTATTTCTGCATTACTAATTGTTCAGTTAATTGTCGAACATAACCTCTATCTGTAAGATGATCAAAAGACAAATATCCGGATCCAATTTTCTGCTAATGTGATTAGATTCGAATCAATTTTCATTGTAAAATATTTAGATATTTGTGTTAACTTGCAATCTAAAAGATGGCATATCAATAATTATTACCAATGTATCTTAATTTAAAAATTTTTTAATTTTTTTTTGAATTTCAAGCTTCTTGGCGCGCTCACTAGATGTACTACTTTCTTGCGTTCGATCGTTTCTGTGAGGTATTTCGTCTATCTACTTTCTACGTATTCTATGTCCCAACCATATCTTCTGTTTTTATCAATCAGCTGGTCTGATGATTATGTCGGTTTTTAACGAATTTGTATTTTAAATGTTTTAATGTTGTTTCCTCGTGTTCGAAATGTAGTTATTTCGTGACTATAACATCCTTTCTTTTATACAGGAGGTTATATACAAACTTTGGTTAATTTATGACCTCACCTTGACCCAATATAATTACATTATATACATAAGCGATCTCACGTCAAAATTTTTGTGATTCTACGTATCAGGTATTTTTAAATTTTCACTTCTAACTTCAGTTACTATACTTCAGAGCTGGATTTTTTTTTAAAATACAGTTATTATAAATTGGCACTCGAATTTGGATTGTTTTTTCTTCAATATTTTTACAATTGTGTTTTATGGTTTTGTTTAACTACTTGATAATTGTGTTTTTTACAACAAAATTTATTATTATTTTATATTTTTCTCCCTGTATTTTAGTAGTCTTGAAAAAGGCATAAAGCGTTGTCGAACCGTCGGCGGCATATAAGATTCTTATATTTTGACATAAATTAAATAAATCTTTTTCTAATTTTTACATGGAACGAATGACCAACATAAATTTTTCAATTTCTCTATAATGAGATATTGTCCACCATAACCTCTATCTGTTGACAACTTTTGCACATGACATTGATGTCATATTTTCCATAACATATACGCGAATTCAACTCTCGGATCAAGCATGTTCAAGCATAACAAACAATTACATAGTAATTTATTTAAACATTTTCCACAAATATACCTGAAAGCGAACACGGACGTCCCCACACACTCTAAGAACTATTAACGAAAGATTTATGAGTAGGCAAGACTAGAATCTTAGTGCAGGGTGCCAGTAAGCAAAACGAGAAGACGCTATGTATAGGCAATAGGCAAATCAGCTACCATGTTTAGGATATAAGCAGCGGGTCTAGGACCCAAAAAGTCAGTCTGAACCCAGTATACTTTAGTCTTTGAAACACGTCGGAAAAACTCTGTCAAGCGATTTAAAGTCTTGTGCATCACCGTTCTTGAGCCTAACTCCGTTAGAAATCTCCGTTAATTGATTTTGAAGTGCAGTTGAACATAGGTCTTGTACTATTTTATTGACTAGGTGAATAAATTTGTAACAGAGTGGTAGAGCGTGTGTGTAGGAGTGCTCTAAGTAAACTCGCAGTTATCCGAAGGAAACGAGATCGATTTTGAAAAGCATCCGCTCCCAAAAGTATCCATCCTCGCTCCAGGATCCCAATCATTTGAGGAACCGATTTTACCACCAATTCGAGGACTACGGTTCCCGACTTTCGATCTCAGCAATCCTTTGGAGAGCCTCCACAGCAGTCCAACACTAGTTCAAAGAAATATTGGAATAGTTTTCGGTAAGTTCAATTCGAAAGATCCAAATCGAAATCTTTTCTAGGAGTTCAGTAACTCAACGGTTTCCTTTATTTCAAGGTTGGAGTCAGATACGAGACCAGCTTGAAAAGAGCGATTGCTGCCAGTGCTGTCAAATCACAGAGAGTCGAGTCACATCACCAAATCCAATTCCATTTCTTAAACCATTGTAATTTTAATTAATAAATTGATTTTGAAGGGTATCTCGTCTCTTACATTCATTTAGCTTGTCTTTGTCCCTGGATTAGATTTCTTATAAGACTAACCTAAATCGAAGAACTTTAGGGATCGTTAATTCTATGACCAAGCTCGATTAATTAGATACCAAACTCACTAGGTAGGACGTCACAAGTGTTTAAGAACAAAACAATTTCCATAGAAGCTGTAAAGTAAGCTGCAGAATGTACTACAATTATAAATTATACTCTAAATAAGGGGAAAAATATGAAAAAAATTCATTTAGGAATATTTAAAAATATTTTTATGAATTCGGTTGTGGGAGTATTTTTTGAAAATGTTTGAAAAAATAAAAGGTTTTTATAAAATTTAGGTTATAATTCATTTCAAGTTATCTAAAACAGTAAAATCCTTTAGTAAGAATATAGAATTTTATAAGTTTAATATTTCTTTTATTTAAAATACAGCGGGGAAAAATGAACCAATGAGGTTCTGCGTTGTGTACATGCGCATCTCTCTAAAAACAACTAATGGATCCGTCATTTTTGATTGAAGAATTAGTCATTTCGCCGCCGAGCGCCAACTTTCGAAGATTGCTGATTGAATCAGTCACTTCCATTTAATTGATTGAATCAGTAGATTTTAACTGATCTTCAGTGACTGACTGCTTGCCTTTTGAATCAGTCAAATTTGACTGACAATCAGTTACTTTTAACTGACAACTGACAACAGCTCATCAGTAATTATAAGCAATTACAAACATTACAAGCTTATAAAATCTCATAACCAATTTTTGTGACGAAACATGAATATTTGAACTAGAAACTTTAGCAAAACGTAAATAAAGCGGGTTTTATGATAGGAAATAGAATTTAGGTGTATTTAATTACTTACACCTCAAGTACAATTAGAATCTTATACGGTAGTGACAATTCGAAAGCATTGTCAGCTCTGGAGTAAATAACAAATCCTGAAGCTTATCAAGGATCTCGTTACGGTTCTCTTGAGTACATGCAAATTAATAAATTCATTTGCACATAGATCGGTACGATGGTTCGCTGTCGCCGATTCAGCGCCACGCTCGATCATAAATTAAGGATTAAAACGCGCCGGTAATCGAGAAACAGGAACAGAAACGCAGATCTAGAAACATAGCTGTCTAACTATTTGAATTGTGGAATTTATTCCGGTGAAAAAGAACCTTGCCAATAAGAAAAAATAAAATAATATCCGATCCTTAGATCTTAAACTCCATTCTCGTTTTACAAGGAGGAAAAAATATCTCAGTAATATAAATATAGAAATTTTCGGCTGCTAAAATTGTGGACAAGAATTTAGATTTCCGAATTGTCAATTAAGAAATGGAGGGATTTTAAAATTTTCAGCAAAGCAAATTTCCGAAATAAGTCTGCTCCAATTTTTCATAAAGAGGCGCATGAATATACCTCAAAATTCACTTGTCATAATTTTCATTTCACCGAAATTCATGTTATTGAATAATCATTTGCCATAATTTTTATTTATACGAATCGCCACACAGTGGGAAGAAAAAACTTTTTTGAGACAAAAATCAGCCGACTCTTCAAATCTTATCAGATCAGAACCTTTTTTTTTAATAATCATGAAGAATCGTACTTTAACGTAGACGTAGTAAATTACTTTTGTTGAATAAAAATGTATCTTGTAGATAAATATCCTGCATTTTGTTAATTGTTATAAACAAATTAATGCATATAACTGTTAACTGCTGCATTTTCGGAATTCGAATGTACTACTTACATAGACTTTGTTATAAAAATGTAAAGAATCAATTTTTTATTGACAATAAGCACCAGACAACAATAATAATACAATAATTTTAACAATAATTTCAGAAAACGGAAGAGATCTTGAACCTCATAAGTTTCCATTTCTCATAAGTTCTTGGAAAATTAATTGGAAGTTTCAATCAAAAAAAGCGAAACAGGAATAAAATCCTCAAATAAAGGGATTTTCGGGGATTCTGAGAATACTAGGGAGAAATATGATGATATTTGAATACTGATGAGAATACTATGGAGTAATAGGTAAAAAAAGGGGCATAATAGACTGACTGTGATCCCTCTAAAGTGATAAAGGACTGATTAGTTTAATAATAAATTAATAAATTGATAAAGGTACTAACGACACCGTCACAGAGGGACAAAGCAGCCCTGGAATCCTTGTGACCTCTGATGGTACCCCTATAGTGGCACTGTTGATCCGACACCCTCTTGAATCTCAATCCTTTGTTCAAATCGGTGCTGATTCCCTCTCCACGGATCTCAATCACCATTTCCGGGGAGATAAAGTCGTGGTATGGGGTGAGTTCAACATGGTGATCAATCCCCTTAAACGGAAGGATCAGATGCAATTTGTCCTCATTGCCATCGTCGATAGATCTCTTTCGTCTCGCGTTGACTTCTCGACGATCGTAGTACTCAGGCAGAAAGTATGTGTGGAAATTTCCGTTGTGAAACACGCGACGTGGTATCAGTAGATGCGGATCCGGTATATTCCTCGTGTATCTGCCTTGGGCATATTCAAAACAAAAAAGCGACATTTCAGATCAGCCTGATTTACTGCAAATTCAAAAAAAGAAAAAAAAACAAGGTATCGGGTCATAGAAGAGAGTTAAATGTCGACTTTAAAATAGAACAACCTTGGAATCCAGACGAGATATCGTCTTCCATTCAGGAAATTATTTCGATTTGAATTTTAAAAATTTGACCACATAATTATAATTTTATGGCATAACTGACACATTAAGTGAATGTTAAGAATAATTCTTTCGTTTAAAACATTTTTCAATTGTTTAAACAATACTCATTTGTTAATTTTTTTTTGCAAAAAATCATGGTATGTTATAATTTCCTGGGATAACTGGCACAGTAAGTGAATGTTAAGAATAATGCTTACGTTTAAAACATTTTTCAGTTGTTTAAACAATTTCCATGTTTGAATTTTTTCGCAAAGAATCATGAAAATTTAGTATTTTCTGGAATAAATGTCACACTGAATGAGTGTTGCGAGTAATATGTTTGAAATATATTTCAATTGTTTAAACAATATTCATTTGTTTAAATTTTTTGCAAAAAATCATGGTGTGTTACAATTTCCTGGGATAACTGACACAATGAGTGAATGTTAAGAATAATACTTTCGTTTGCAACATTTTTCAATTGTTTAAACAATTTCCATTTTTGAATTTTTTTCGCAAAAACTCATGAGAAGTTAGTATTTTCTGAAATAACTGACACATTAAGTGAATGTTAAGAATAATACTTTTGTTTAAAACATTTTTCAATTGTTTAAACAATTTCCATTTTTGATTTTTTTTCGCAAAGGATCATGAAAATTTAGTATTTTCTAGAATAAATGGCACACGGAATGAGTGTTGCGCGTGATATGTTTAAGATATCTTGCAATTGTTTAAACAATATTCATTTGTTTACATTTTTTTGCAAAAAATAATGGTGTGTTATAATTTCCTGGGATAACTGGAATATTAAGTGAACGTTAAGGATAATACTTTCGTTTAAAACATTTTTCAATTGTTTAAACAATTTCCATTTTCGAATTTTTTCGCAAAAACTGAGAGAAGCTGATCTTTTCTAGAATGACTGACACATTAAGTGAACGTTAAGAATAATTCTTTCGTTTAAAACATTTTTTAATTGTTTAAACAATTTCCATTTTTGAATTTTTTTCGCAAAGACTACGAGAAGTTAGTATTTTCTGGAATAACTGACACATAAACTGAATGTTAAGAATGATCCTTTAGTTTAAAACATTTTTCAATTGTTTAAACAATTTTCATTTGTAAATTTTTTTCGCAAAAACTAAAAGAAGTTAGTATTTTCTGGGATAACTGACACATTAAGTGAATGTTAAGAATAATGCTTTTGTTTACAACATTTTTCAATTATTTAAACAATTTCCATTTTTGATTTCTTTTCGCAAAGAATCATGAAAATTTAGTATTTTCTGGAATAAATGGAACACTGAATGAGTGTTGCGAGTAATATGTTTAAGATATCTTTCAATTGTTTAAACAATATTCATTTGTTTAAATTTTTTGCAAAAAATCATAGTATTTTATAATTTCCTAGGATAACTGGAACAGAAAGTGAATGTTAAGAATAATTATTTTGTTTAAAACATTTTTTAATTGTTTAAACAATTTCCATTTTTGAAATTATTTCGCAAAAACTCATGAGAAGTTAGTTTTTTCTGGAATAAATGATACACTGAATGAGTGTTGCAAGTAAAATATTTTCCAATTGTTTAAACAATATTTATTTGTTTAAATTTTTCGCAAAAAATCGTGGAAAGTTATAATTTTCTGGGAAAACTGGCAGAGTAAATGAATTTTAAGAATAATATAATTTCCTTAAGATGTTTTTCAATTGTTTAAACAATTTCCATTTGCTTAAAACTTTTTTTGCAAAAAATAGTGACAAATTAGTATTTTCTGGAATAAACGATACACTAAATGAGTGTTGCGTGTAATATTTTAAAAATATTTTTCAATTCTTTAAACAATTTTCATTTGTTTAGAATTTTTTTTCGCAACAAATCATGAAAAATTAGTATTTTATGGAGTAAATGACACACTGAATGAGTGTTGGGAGTTATATGTTTAAGATATTTGTCAATTGTTTAAACAATATTCATTTGTTTAATTTTTGTCGCAAAAAAACATAAGTTATAATTTTCTAGGATAACTGATATAGTAAATCAATGTTAAAAATAATATTTTTTATTTAGGATTTTTTTTCAATTGTTTAAAAAATATCTATTTGATTAAAATATTTTTCGCAATAATCACGAAAAGTAGGATTGTATGGAATAAATGTTACGCTCAGTAATATCTTGATACACTTGCGAGTAATATCTTTAAGACATTTTTTAATTGTTTAAACAATTTTCATTTGTTTAAATTTTCTTCGCGAAAAATCATGGTAAGTTATAATTTTCTGGGATAACTGACGCCATAAGTATATATTAAGAATAATGTTTTTACTTTAAGACATTTTTCAATTGTTTAAACAATTTCCATTTGTCTATTTTTTTATCGCAAAAAATCATGAAAATGTAGTATTTTCTGGAATAAGTTACACCCTGAATGAGTGTAGCGAGTAATATGTTTAAGATATTTTTCAATTGTTTAAACAATTTCCATTTAAAAAATTTTTTTTCTTAAATAATCATGAAAAGTTATAATTTTCTGGGATAGCTGACACAGTAAGTGAATGTTAAGAATCATACTTTTTGTTTGAGATACCTTTGAATTGTTTAAACAATTTCCATTTGATTAAATTATTTTTATTTATTTAATTTTTGAAATAAGTTTTTAATAAATGATACACTGCATGAGTGTTGTGAGTAATATATTTATGATATTTTTCAATTGTTTAAACAATTTTCATTTGTTTAAATTTTTCGTAAAAGATCATGGTAAGTTATAATTTTCTGGAATAACTGATACAGCAAATGATTGTAAAGAATAATTATTTAAATAATTTTCAAGTATTAGTATTTTCTGGAATAAATTACACCCTGAATGAGTGTTGAGAGTAATATGCTTATGATATTTTTCAATTGTTTAATCAATTTCGATTTGTTTACATTTTTTCGAAAAACTTTATGAAAAGTTATAATTTTCTGGGATGACTGACACAGTAATTGAATGTTAATACTTGTTTAAAACATTTTTTTGGAGACACTTTGTTTTGACATTTTTCAACATCTGTCGCACTGTACGGGGGCACGAGTTAATATTGAGGAAAAAAATAAATAAAAAAATACGTAACGATTTTTTTCGGGAACCTCACAAAATGGGGGTGATCACGTTCCTCTATCATCAAAAAAATTTTGTAACGCATTTTTGGACCACCCTATTATATCGGGTAGCATAACCCTTAATAATACAAAATGGTGGATACCATATGGTATCCTTAATCCTTACATTATATGTGTTAGCCAAAAGAATAAGTTTCAAAAGTTTTCACATCCTATTTCCAGTTCCAGAGGACGATGCTCTCACTTTAAGTTATAACATTTTGCAGAGTATGGACTTTACTATCAGGGACGTTAATGACTATTGCTCTTACTGCTCCGCCGTAAAAGCTGGCAAAGATTCGACACACAGAAATGGGGTGGAAGAAAAATGAGTCTTCCGCACGAAAATCGCAGGTCCGATGCTTATATAAATCACGGCAATAAAGATTCACATAAATTTTCAAAAAGAGTTAAATGTGGTTTATATTTAATACAAGTTTTGTTTTATTTAGTATATAAAAAATAATTTCAGGTTATTTTCATTTGGATTAATGCCTCTCGGTGGAGATTTGTCTCAGTTGTATTAAATTCAAGGAAGAAATTCAGCATTGAGGGAAGAAATGAAAAGGGAAACGATGCGTGAAGGAAAGAAATGAATGAAGCAGAGACGATGTGAGCATTCAATGTAAATATCGATTGCAACATGAGCCTCGGGGTTAGCAATGACAAACTGAATTCAGATAAGGCGAGATTGATGGCACCAGGAAAATGCGATCGAACTTACATACCATGGTAAATACTCCCGGGACTCTTGGTGTATTTGTCCAAAACCTCACCATAGGCGCCGAGGTTATTCACAAAGATGTCACTAAGTATTAAAAAAAACGGTACCAGATGCTTTTTCATTACACCAACCTAGCCCAGAGGTTCAAGTGTCAAAAGCGAGTTGAACAAAGAACGGACAGAATTTTTTTCAAGCATGTTGAAGTTTGCTTTAATTTGGAAACTTTTTTTGAATTCAGATGAATCGATTTATTGAGAAGGAATTGTAAGTCAACGTTTGCAGTTTGGCAGGATCAATTAAAAATACCGAAGAAGTTTCGATTGGAGAAGGCAAATAAGTGAAAAAACTGATATTGTAAAAATTGTAAAAAGATTCGCTGTGAAATCTGAAATGTCTCGATGGAATATTGCCGGAATATTATTTAGAATGTGTCTGAAATCTTTCAATGGAATATTGCCGGGATATTATTTAGAATGTGTCTGAAATCTTTCAATGGAATATTTCCGGGATATTATTTAGAATGTGTCTGAAATGTCTCAATGGAATATTTCCGGAACATTGCAATGAGAGTAAATGAAATTTTTTTAAATATTCCAAATTGCTTAATTTAATCTACATACACAATACACATACAATATTATATTATTACGAATTGCTAATAAAAATTATAATCATAAGCACGAAAATACCTTTAAAGAAAATCACTAGAAAACTACTTTACATTGTTACATTGTTACATTGTTACAATATTGGCAATTAGCTGAAAATAACGATTTTAACAATTTATTGTAAAGTGGCATAGAAGGGCAGATTATATTTAGGTGTAGAAAGGCAGATTATATTTAAGCAAAAAAATTTCAAAAATTTTTTGAGTCATCACTAAATTAACCAAATTCTGAACCTTTTTGGCGGCCTCTTTTAAATAATCTTATAAAATCTTGAAGAATATTCTGAAATTCTGTAATATTCTACAAAATATGATACAATGTTCCAGAGTCTTCTAGATTTTTTGAGAATATTCTTAATGCAGAATTCCCAAAATTCTGGAGAATCATTTTGAACCCTTTAAAATCAAGAAAAGAGACCCATATTCTTAAGCAATTTTTCTTGACAGTTGTCAAAATCGTTTTAAAATACTATAGACATTTTCAAAGCCTAAACAAAATCTGAAAGAGACTTTTAGAAGATTTTAGAAGTTTAGGGCAAAATTTGAGGATTCTAAGAGATTCTGAAAGAGGATAGAATATTTTTGAAAATGATTTCGTGTGTTTGAAAGGCTAAGAAGATTTTAGATGACTCTGAAAAGTTCTAGATATTTCTGTAGCAGTTCAAAAGATCCTGAAAGAATTTAGAAGATCTTAGAAATGCTTGAGAATTTTAGAAGACTATTAAATATTCAAGAAAATTAAAAAAAGAACCAGAAGATTCTAAAGGATTTTGAGGGATTTCAGAAGATTTAACGAATCTACAAATACTTCGAAAATTTAAAATAATCATTTTAGAAGATTCTAAAATTGCAAAATTGCAGTCGACTTATTTCGGAAACTTGATTTGCAATTAAATTGTACATTTTAAAATTCGTCAATTCGATAATTGACAATTCGGAATTCTTAATTCCTGTTCGCAATTTTAGCAGCCGACAATTTTTATATTTGAGAAGAGAGACAGAGAGAAAGAGAGAGAGAGAGAGAGAGAGAGAGAGAGAGAGAGAGAGAGAGAGAGAGATTTTTTCCCATATATAGTTAAACAAGAAAGTAATTTACCATCTAAGTATGGGATATATCATTTGTTAATACAATTTGAGTTTTCTGTTAAAAATGTTGCATTTATTATCATTTTTTGGCTTCTTTGGTATTTTTAAAAGAAAAAAATTCCCCCTTTTTTAAAAATAAAATCCACTTTTTCGAAAAGGAAATCCCCTATTTTCCCTAAAATTAAACTGCAGTGATATCTGTCGTAATAAAACGACTAGAATATTTTTAATCACTTCTGTACTTATTTCTAGTATTATTCATTAATGAAATGGCATATTACTTGATTTGCTTCAAAAACACTGTATAACTTAAAATTTTTTGGCCCCTTTTTGGCCACTTATTCCACTTTTTTCAATTTCGACCGCCTTATTCATGAAAAATGAACTCGAAACGCCACCATACATTTTCGAAATGTGAGAATACAGGAAAACAAAAATACGGGAATACAGGAAATTCAGGAAAATTACCCTCATATTTGCTTGTCTAGCATGTCCTTGGGAAAAAATAAAACATTCTATTGACTTTACTTTTATAGAAAAGCGTACCACGCACACATTTCTTATCGACTTTCTTTTGCAAAGAAACATTGGCATATGGTACAATTTGAAATTATAGTTATTATCCCAT